>JAVYIG010008090.1:0-93415 GCA_035222895.1 Strongylocentrotus droebachiensis
CCAGCCGCAAACGGGGATTAGTTTGAGAAAAATCAATGCTTTTATAAAGCCCAGATTAAAACATAAAGTTTTAAAGTTAACAGTTACTGGCAGAAAACCAAGATAAAAACACTTGTCAAAAGAAGGCAGCTGCACCAATTATACAACAAACTCCCAGTTTGTATTCCAATTCTCCTTGGTTTGATACAGATTGTATGTAGTGCAGCTAGGCTATTATAACAAAAATGCCCTAAACAAAGGAAAAGATGTTCTGGCCCACATGCAGAGACTACACAGAAATTTTCATGCATACAACTCAAATGAAAGAAGAAACTTGTGCTGACCTAATACGTCGCCGACTGACTGCGTGAACGATTAAAGACCTTGCTATGTTCTACAGACCCGATCCATGTTAATAGGGCGTGCACATAAATTTGCCAAATTATTGTCCCAAGCCATGTCTGTAACATGGCTTGGTTTAATTCTATTTTTTAATAATTGTTTAAAGATTTTTAATGAATTTGGACTTCATTTTGTAATTTCTACTTGTAGCTGAACTCAAGGTTCGCCTCGTAGGCGGTCCGGATGAGAGCCAAGGTCGTGTTGAGTTGTTCTACTTCGGGTCATGGGGTACCGTCTGCGGCTACGGCTGGACCTCATATGACTCGGAGGTGCTCTGCAGAATGTTAGGATTCGTCGGGGCTATAGCATATTCGACCTACTCATCATACGGACGTGGAACAGGGGAAGGGATACTACGTCAGCCGAGATGCTCTGGAAAAGAATCGAGTCTTCTTGAGTGTGATCCATCTTATGATTTGGGTTACACTTATTGTGGACATACAGTAGATCTCGGGGTATCATGCTTAAAAATGGGTAAGAATTAAACCATATTGAAAAGTCAAGAATTTCGATAGGATATGTCTCATGGTGTACCACATGACATCCTACTTGTTATTAGTGGCGTAGAAAAAAGGGGACAAGGGGTCACGTGTCGCCCTTAGATGTAGAACATGATGGCGAACAAACGGTACAAATACTCGAGAGCGGATCGGGGTACGGTCGAGTAGGGAAAGCAACGTGAAGAAAAATAACCCTGATATAACCACTTGCTGTATACTGTACGCCTATACGGCCCTCTCACATGGCGTTTCATTCACCGGTGACTGGTGCATGTCCACCCCATTCCTTGTCCTATTAAAGACTCAAAGCGTAGATCCAACCTTTAATTATACCAAGAAAACGATCGAAACTTTACGATCTGGAAATCATAGCTAATTATGTATAAGTGATTTTTCTTTGCAAATCCGAGTCAATTAAGTTGCAAGTATATCGGTGGAAGTCCCAGTCAATTTGAGCGCTTCATCACTTGAACTTTTGTACCTCACAAATGTTCCAATTCCCTGTTCCAAGTGACGGATCGTTCAAATTGACAAGTCATGAGTTAATACATACTGTTCAAATCGTAAGACGCAATTAACAGCACAGTCAAAAAAGCTATAGATTGCTCGTTCAACCAAGTCGGACACAACTTTGGAAAATACTCGAAAAACAGCGAATAACGGTCAGTTCAATCAATGCGAGGTAGTACGTGTGTCCAAAAGAGGATTTTCCTCGTGCCTTGTATACACACTACAACGTGCTGAACGATGAGGGCACTATTATCTGTGCATAATTCTCTGTTTTCTAAACATTTGCCGGAAGTGCTACTTCCTAGGTTTTCCTCCCCCCCCCCCCCGCTCAGTTTTATTTAGGGTACCCGTATGCATGTTCCCTCATTTTGAAAACAACCCTAAGTCCGGTGTTTGGGAACACGCATGCGTTCCTTCCGGGGGGGGGGGGGGAGCGGGGTTTTCCTACTATGCGTTTGCCTGGAACATGGAGCCTCAAGAATTACGACCAACACTCGCGATTCGCATGCTAAAAAATCAATCGAAAATGTTTTCTCGTATCTACCATCGACCCTCCCGGGACGAAATTTGGCTCGCATTTTAACACTTTATTGCACATGCAAACAATAAGCAATTGGATTAGCCCTGTAAATTGTAAATACCACTAATGGTTGCTTACCGTCCACTATCGTACCCTTAGCTTCCGTTAGATCACACCTTGTACAATATAATTTTCACGGTAATAACAAAATGTAAGTGGGAAAATACTATTTTGTAAAAAAAAATATGGCACGTACGGAATTAGGAATTAAAAAGAAAAATGCATTCTTTTTTGGTTTTTTCATAAAAGAAATATTGATAGATTAGTAGCAGTAATAGCGTCACTGGTCCCTCTTAAATGGGCAACTTGATATAGGCCTAGTTGTCTTTTGATTTCAGATGATCTCCAGGTTCGTTTGGTCGGTGGAAGATCTGACAAAGAAGGCCGCGTTGAGATTCTATACCTTGGTACTTGGGGGACAGTGTGTGATGACAGCTGGGGTCTAAATGATGCCAACGTTGTGTGCAGAATGCTCGGCTACGAACGGGCGGAGAACTTCTCCTGTTGCGCTGCGTTTGGACTAGGTTCTGGACCTATCGTTCTGGATGAAGTGGAATGCAAGGGTACAGAACCAAACATAGGCCATTGTCGAAGGAGTGGATACGAAACCCATGACTGTGATCACTCTGAGGATGTTGGTGTCTCCTGCATCGAATATGGTAATACAAAGAACAGCAATTACAATATTAATATATTACTAGCAATAAATTGTTGCTAAATATAGAAGTTGAATTTTCGAAGGAGTTAAATCGGTTGTCTCTACAAGAAAATTATGTATTACATTTAAATTGAAGGCTTGTGAAACACCATTTACGTAATCCTTTAAGAAACTTTTATGGATCTTTCTGCAAGAGTTCTGAAAATAATTCTTATAGGAAAGAAGAAACTCATTGTTCCCAAAGAACACCGTGTTCAAATCGTTATGACTCATCTATCAGTCCACAACAGACTTTGTTAGAACCACTTGCAATAACTTCCGTAAACACAGTGTCATAAACATTATTGATGTAGGTAAATCAAATATTAATGCAGCATCAGAGAGAGGTACAGTAAGCTGAACATGGAGACAGTTCTCATCATAAATGATTGTTAAAATACGAATTTAGGAAATTATACAGTAGGTACATGTAGTAGAAATTAGTAATAATGAATAAAGGTGGAGGCATATTCGAGACGCAGTAACATTCATCTTGTTGCGTTTAGTTGATAATCAATAAATTGCTATTTTCCATCAGATATTGACGAATGTGAACAAACAGGTGATGAATATCCATGTGACGCCCTCAACGGCCAATGTACAAACAATCAAGGTTCTTATGTCTGCTCATGTTCCACTGGGTATCGCCTCGATCTTAATGACAACTGTCAAGGTAAAACAATACATGTATAACTATCATACTACTAGTAAATTTTGATAAATGAAGGGTTTCATTCCAAAAGGAGCTAAATCCACTTTGGGTACTTCTGAGTAAATAACCTTTTTTTTATTTCTCCACTTTCCCTTTAGCCATGGACCTTAATGTTGTTATATATTTTAAAGGTGTCACCCTGGACCAATAATATATGATAAGAAAAAATCTACCAGTTTTCCCTGATTTTTACTAAATTTTTAGAATTTTTGTTTTCGTGGATTTAGCTCCTTTTGGAATGAAATATGATATTGTACCTGGAAAATTTCATATTTTCTCAATAAAGTCACTGAAATGTATTCAAATTTAGTAGAAAACCTTTCCTTTTAAATAATAATAGTGAAATCGCAACTAAAAACACCTTTAGAAAAGAAAGTAAACAACATATCACATTTTCATTCCAAAAGGAGCTAATTCCGTTTCATTCCAAAAGGAGCTAAATCCACAAAATCTAAAAATTTAGTAAAAATCACAAATAACTTGTGGATTTTTTTTCTTATCATATATTATTGGTCCAGGGCGACACCTTTAACATATATAACAACATGAAGGTACATTGCTAAAGGGAAAGTGGAGAAATAAAAAAGGTGATTTCCTCAGAAGTACCCGAAGTGGATTTAGCTCCTTTTGGAATGAAACCGATTTGGATTTAGCTCCTTTTGGAATGAAACATGATATTGTACCTAAATTTTTTCATACTTCCTGGTGAAATTTTTGAATATGATATAGTGCATTTTGTCCCCATGTAGGATTACATTATTTTAAGACAAATAACTCCATTTTGATAAAATATGGATTTAGCTCCTTCAAATATATCAAAATTCCAATTATGGGGAGGAAATTGCAAAAAAACACTGTAGGATAGCCTTACACATGTCTCAAACATTGTTTCTTTTTCAATTCGAACGTACTGCCAGAGGATCGTCAATTCGGAATTAGGAAGCCTTGAAATCATCAACATTCGGGGGGGGGGAGCTTTGGAGTAACGACCATTCTGCGAATGACCACTGGCAAAGATAGTGGCAAAAATAGAGCAATTAGTCATTCAAATGTAAGCGAACATGTACATCTTTAAGACATTATTGTTCAACAACGAAAAAAAAAGTGAGGAGCATGGTTTTGACAAGCACGGTCAAGATGCCTCTTCTTTCCACCAAAGATCGTGGACCAAAAGGACCCCTCCCGTGCTCATCAACTTTTAATGATATAATGCCACAAGGACAGAGGACAATAATTGATAATCATTAATATTAAACATGAATTACAGACTCATACAAAAAATTGATGGAGGTAAATGATGGTGAAAATACCAGTTTAGGAAATCATACAATAGGTACATGTAATAGAAGTTAGTAGTTAATGAATGTAGGCGGAGGCTTATTAGAGACGCAGTGATCTTATTGCGTTTTGTTTATTTTCAATCAATTGCTATTTTCCACCAGATATTGACGAATGTGAGCGAACAGGTGATAAATATCCATGCGACGCCCTCAACGGTCAATGTACTAACACACAAGGCTCTTATGTCTGCTCATGTTCTACCGGGTATCGGCTAGATCCTATTGACAACTGTCAAGGTAGAAATACATGTATAACTATCATACTATTAGTTAATTGTGAAGGATATATCAATATTCAAATTTTCGGACTGGAAAAAAATGCAAACGAAACCTTAAGAATAACCTTACACATGTCCCAAAACATTGTTTCTTTTTCAATTCGAACGTACTGCCAGAGGATTGTGAATTCGGATTTAGGAACCCTTGAAATCATCATCATGGGGGGGGGGGGGAGCTTTGGAGTAACGACCATTCTCTGCATGGCAACTGATTGTTTTCAGTGGATTCAACAGGTGTATACATTGGAGGGATAACGGGGTGATAACAAAGGCAAGGGATAAGGAAGTTACATGTTTTAACAGTAATTTGTCCTGAGAGGGCGCTACTTAATTTGGTGACATCATTTTATGGACAACTCTTCATTCCTTCTCTGACCATGAAATTTCACAATTCTTTCATTTTCTTCGGAGTCATTTGTGGTCATGTTTCGACTTCATTATGCATACTTTATTTTATGTTCAGGGTAGTAGATTTTCTCAATCACGAGAAAGAGGGGAGAACATGAAATTTAAAGTATAAAAGGCATGGGTAGATAATACGATATTAATAATCGCCCTCTTATGTCAATAGTTACTTTTTAAAACCCTAACTTTCTTATTTCACGCCCGATTTTGTTCAAATGTTTACTGATTTTATTAAAATCTTTTTATTTAATAACAAATAACTTAGTATAAAGGTTTTGTTTCCCTTCAATTCAGGGCCCTACTCTATTGACTCTACATGAACTATAAACCGGCTAGCTGGATGAAATTTTGCGAGATGTGGGGGAGAGGAGCAGGGAATTTTTTGCGAACATTTTAGTAACTTTTAATGCCATTTCCATAGATTCGCAATTTGACAATATTTTGTGAAAATGCCCGTAAAATGCTATCATGAGATGTAAATTTTATGTTCGCTTTCAATGTCAACGTTTTGTAGTCCAGCTCAGCTTAAATAAAAGTCGAAGTAGAAATCCCCAGAAGTTAATCCCTATTTTAATCGATTTGTTCCTTGTCTGTCTATCACTTGATGTTGTAAATTCCTATATTTTTTTTCTCGTGTCAGGACAATTACCCTTGGACAATCATCGCCAGAAAAAAATACCCACCTTATAAAAAAAAAAAGAGGACAATAACCCCGAAAAATTACCCCCCCCTTTAAAAACAACCCCCTTTGAAAATCCCCCCCCCCAGGACAACCAAGGGCAACCACCCCGAGGACAATTACCCCCCTGTTCATTAAAGGGAAAGTCCAGCCTGATATAAAACAAGTTGGTTTTAATACAAGCAATTTTTTCGGGGAGAGATGTCTGTGGGGGGGGGGGGGGGGTATTTTCCCCAACTTTTGAACAGCCATTTACACTAGAAACAACCCATACAAAACCAGTCGGTGTTTACTCATACCGATTTGTTCTGGGTACTGCACATACGCGACTTGCCGTTACTGTGCGATCACACACAAGTGACGAGAGTCACATGACGAAAAACCGGTTTCGATTACGTCTAAGATCGGTGAAATTTCGGCAGGGCTGAAAACAATAAACCGCAGTCCAAAGGATAATTTTTCGGTCTTGGTTTTTCGTCGTGGAATGAGAGAAAAATCGAAGGTTTTTGCTTGCATTGTAAATGCAAGTAATTGCACGCTTTTTTATGAAGTAACGTGGGATATAGTCTCAATAAATAAAATACACGTAACCAATTTTGACCGATCATTTGATTTGGATCTAGAACTGAGTTAAATAACAATTGATTAATGAAATGCATGTGAGTAAAGGCCTAATCATTCATGCCTAAGTTATGATACTACTTATTGGTATTCATTGAATTAACAGAAGTGGACCAAGAATCCTCTACAACCATGACACCGAATGGCAGTAAAATGGGTCTATCCCAGCCTGTCACATTTGGTAAGTTTAGTTGCAAGTTACAATTAGCCTTCAAAACGATTACACGTGCTTTGTAGATATGTTTATTTTCTTTTTTCTAATATTAAGTGTAATATATTTTCATTGATTTCCATTGCATCTTAGACAGACTTATGTATCATAAGTCAGAAAAACGAGCGTGAATACTTCCGATAATTCACCCCAAGGCGATTTTCAATAGCCTTGGACGTTACCTATGATGGGTGTGGTATGACAATGACGTATTGCGTTATTATCTAGGTTCTCCCATCTTGTCCAGTATAGTCTGTGGGCCAGAGGGGGCTACCGTGCACTCTCCGTTGATCCTACTTTTTGGGTGCCATTTTGTTCATTGGGAGCCATAACATCAGAAAAAAGATGTTCCCAAGAAAAAAACTCATTTGGACACTGTTTTTTTTGCTCCTTATTGGAAGATATGTAAAAATGTCAGTTTTTCGTGTTTTGCACACTTTCTAAGGGTTTGTGAATTATGTGTTTAAACTTTATCCTGTTTCCCAGCAGATATAAGTCTGACCTCCATCAAATTAATAAACAATCGTTATAAATCATGCAACAACAGGTAGACAAAATTATTTTAATTTATTTGATTGTCTTCAGTTATTAATGACGTCATAAATTTGCATATATTTAATATGCGAATTTCTGTCTCAAAACCTGTCAAAATCACCTACAAGTTGTATTTTGTCTGCTATTATCATGAAATAAGTTTTCTAGCCCCCTAATTTGGTGTAATATTATTCATTGATATGTTATCTGATTGCACTGGAACTGCCCTAACACACGAGCGAAACAGTGCATTATTTGTTTTATAAGACGGGTCGGCAATACATTCTTACAATAAAGTCTAGATCTAGAGTATAGATAGATATTACATTTAGATCAGATCTAACTAGATCTAGGTCTAGAATATTCTAGATCTAGATCTAGATATCGAAAATTTTGCACAAATTAAATTTGGTTGAAGATGTATCGGCAGGTATCGAGCGTGTGTATCAATTTTTAATGGTAGCTTTTTTTGCTCGCCCACGTGATGTCAATCGACCAATCGGATTGCTTAGATTCTAGAACCCGTTTTATAATGTTATTTAACAATACCATGTACAATGTTCATATTGGTGCCGGTCTATCGGAATTGGGGTTACATACGGTTCCCAAGCTGTTTGGCAAACAATCCCAACCGAAGTCATGAACATTTCTTTATATACGGTACACGTTGATATGCTCTTTAATTTGGTGTTTGCGGCTGCCTTTAAAAAAAGAGCCAATATTGTTTCTTACCCAGGTTTGATTGGATTCCTCTGCGTTGCAGTTATTGGTATCCTTTTTGGTTGTATCGTCATGACAGTAATGATGCGGAAGTACAGGTAAGTCTCACAGCAAAGCACGTTACATTGAGCTTTTTATTTATAGACTGAAAGAGAAGGTTGAGTGCTGGTATTGTTAACCATTAATTTGTTAGCTTTGCTCGTTCTCTTAAAGGGCCACTCTAACCAAAACGGGCTAAAAAAAGGAGAAAAAAAAATGTAGAATAATTTTTGACGGAGATTCCGAACATGACAATGATTTTTCTTAGAAATCATCAATAATTCTGGAATCTAGCTTTAAAAATGATGACTCAGAACGCTAAAAAAAACGCCCAGTTTCGGTGATGACGCATCTGACGTCACTGCAGGCGCCTTCCCGGTGAAAAGGAGGGTAAGTTAGGCATTAAAATGTTTAAAAAAGGCAAAATTTGATATTAATTGTAGAAAAAAAAAGACATTTATCCGAAAAGTAATATGCACTTGATAATTCCAGTACATTTCTGGCAATTTCGTCATACCAAATTATGAAATTATCAAATCGGACATGCCCGCAATGACGTCAAATACGTCATCAAGCCACGTGACCGTATTATCTTTTTTCGAGGGGCGTAGCCCAGCAAGCAGGAGAACTGTGTAAAATTGATGATTATTATCATTTTTTTGTCAATTTAGAGATTTTCTGAAAAATCAGAGGCTGGAATATTAATAAGTAGAGGTGTATTCATGTTTGAAAGTTTATGTTAGTTGGGATAGAGTGGCCCTTATATATTAGGTTGGAAGAATATCACATAACTTGAGTCACCTGAAAGGGATTGCTCTTCAATTACTCTTATTTTCAAAACAATACGAGAAACGGTTTTAAAGTCTCGGCTCGTATATTCAATAGAGTTCAAAGACAAGTCCAAGAAAAATGTTTTGTCAATTTTTTCAAGTGTTCATCGGTTGCCTTAGCCATATTCTAATATGGTAAATACTTTGTCTAAGACGATAAATAAGACAAATGCTAAGACCTGATGACGTAATATTGAAAAGTCCTATTGGTCAAGTCGAACGACTCAACTGCAGCTCGATTTGCATATGCAATTTGGTTGTAAAAATCGTTACGCACGAATTATATACAAACATATTGGAGAGTGTAATGACAGGAATTTTGCTCATCTAATTTGTTCTGCGATATTCCCTATTTAAAAATTCTCAGTAGTGTGCTGAAATTTAAGTTAGAATTCTTACGTATCTGAGATATCTTGATTATATTTGGCCCCACCCCCAGCAACAAAAACAAAACAAACATGTTCAGCATCCTGCCTTTTAAAAAAAAGGAAGGAGGACGCTTCTTTTTTTCTTCTTCAAAATGGCCCCTGGACACATTTTCCGAGACCTCCGATATTATCCCGCTTTCATATATATTTTTTTTTTTTCCTAATATTTTTAATTTAGCAGTTTGGTTTTCGAAAAAAAAAGCAGGCGGTCTCAAAAGTGATTTTTTTTTTTTTTTTTTTTTTTATCGCCTAAGAATACGGCAAGCTATTTGAGCAGTTTCTCTTACTTAGATAAAATCTAAGAATATCAAAAAACTCTTAGGGCAAAATTCTTAGCCCCCAATGCTTTTATAGAATAAGCATTTTTGCTAAGACTTTTCTCTTAAAGCAAAAACCTAAGAGAAAGTTAAGAATTATCATGATTAAGAAGTTTAATAAATAACAGGCCCTGGACTTCTCTTTCAAGACATGATATGCATGGTATTGTCTGCAACTTAATATAGGCCTATGTATTTCCGAGGTGCACAGCTGACTTCATTTCAACGAGACTAATCAATTCAATTTCTTCTAAATGGTGATTTCAAAACCTGTATTATACACCAATTCCCATCTTCTACATAACCAACCTTATTTCAATTGCTTCAAAATCATTAACTTTATATTTTAGAATACACAGAGAAAATGCTAACTCTCTTTCATTCTCATCTTATCGTCCCTGTTAAATGCTGTGAAGAAATATGGTCCATTTTTCTGCCATGTGTAATTGGGTTTCTATATCTACAGGAGATCAGCAAATGAAGCTAGTAGTCAGCAGCAAGTGATTTATCCTCAGACAGTCGAACAAAACTGTTACAACGGACCACAACACGATGAGGAAGGTTACTTGGAACTTAACGTTGTCACTCCCAAGCTACCAGGGGGGTCTTCACGTGATCAGGGCGAAGCATACGAAACGCCACGACATGCCGATAATGAAAACGCTTACGAAAATATGAAGATCTAAGAAGAAAGAAAAACAAATCTAGTAATAAATCTACTATTGCTCTTCTTTTCTCCCTTTACCTCTCCCCTTTCCATTTCTCTACTCGTATCACTCTTCCTACCTCTCTACCCGTCTGCCTTTTATGTTTACCTCCTTTTCCTCTCTTTTAGTTATCTTTCTCTGTTCTGAAAATATAATTTTTGAAGAACAACGTAATTCTTTGACCATGTTTATCGTTCCTCATATTAAGATCTAAGAAGAAGGAGAAAAGTATAATAACTACTCTATGATTGCTCTTCTTTCCTCATTCTATCTCACCCCTTTTAATTTCTCTACTCTTACCCACCCTTCCTACCTCTCTACCCGCCTGCTTGTTCATGTTTTACCTCTTTTTATTTGTCCTCTAGTTATATTTCTCTCGACGTCTGAAAAAAAAAAAAATCTGAAGAAAAACGATATTCTTTGATCATGTTAATCGTTCCCTATATTTCCCATTGATTGTATAATTCACTTTTATGTTTATATAAACCTACGAGATTCAAGTTAATTTCAATGCATTTTAGGTCTGATTTGAATGCATTCATATGGCTCCGTTTAGTCTCATTTCACGACGCCCCCTATTGTCAGAGCATGGTCAGCGTCAGCAGCCTAACATGTTAGCCTATGGACGTTTTTTTTTAAAATCGTTAAAAATTCATTTTTTGATTAAACGAAAAGCACATCCACCCCGACGTACGTTATCACTAGCTCTTTCATTTGAGCCCTCATGTCCCATTGACTTTTGAAAGTTCACCCACCGTAATTTTTCAAAATAGGTTGCAAGCTCGCCATTGCCTATAATACACATGTGAAACAAGTCTAACTTTGGACTCAGTTTACCAAGCGATTTGAAGATTATAGGTCGAGCACACGAAACATAAAACGCATGAATTATCATAGATCACTTCTGCCTATTTCATTTTGTCCATTTCATCCAACCCCCCACCGTAATTTTTCCATTTAGTAAAAGCAAACATTTTGCCGAGTTTAGCAAAAACATGAATATTCATGAACGGTCAGACAATACAGCCTTTTAGTACGTAACGTATATTGAATGGGAATGTGCGATGATCCGTTCAGGAGGTAGAGGTCAGTGGTTTGTGCTGGCAATGTTCACGCGAGCGAAAATGAGACAATCGGAGCAATATGTATTTTTACTGCTTAATGTGTATATGTTAGATGATTATTTACTACGTTCTTTTTACTTTGTACGTAACTCCGCGAGTTGGCTCCTAATGAATATTTCAATAAACCACTACTACTACTATACTACTACTTCTTTTTCTACTACTACTACTACTAGTACTACTACTACTACTACTACTACAACTACTACTACTACCACCACTAATACTACTACTACTACTACTACTACTACCACCACCACCACCACTACTACTACACACAGAAAAAAAAGAGCTTTGAATTTACTCCCTATAGGGAGTAAATGCTTGTCGCATAAGTGACTCCCCTCAGGGAGTAAATTTAACCCCAAAAATAGGGAGTAAATGCTTGTCGCATAAGTGACACCCCTCAGGGAGTAAATTTAACCCCCAAAATAGGGAGTAAATTTACACCCCACAAGAAGGTGTAAATTTGCACCCTAAGGTTATGATTTTTCATGAAAAATGGGTTCAAAATTTACACCCGTGGGGTTGAATTTTATGCCCTATATGATCGATTCCACACCCTGTGGGGAGTAAATCTACACCTTCTTATGCACAGCATCAACCAATTGATCATCTCTCGAGCAATCAATCATCCATGCTTCGTAATCACCTAACGGTCACTGTTCTCACCCTTTTGTCTACTGCTCTAAAGCAATCATACCAGAATCTCGAGTTATATGTCGAAAAGCTTTAATACTTACCTAAACAACAGTTAGGTGTAAACTCAACACAAGTGCAGACTGCAAGAACCAACTTAAAGTGAGCATCGGTGAGGCTGGCCTGGATGGACGTATCGGATCAAATGTAGTGGAAATATTTGAATACACAATCCTGCCTTCCCGAATATCTTTACTTACACGTATAAGAAGGCAATTATGTACTTGTTAGTAAAACAAGACTTCTGCTAATTTCATTAAATTATCAGATATAACCTTCGGTACAACCCCTTATTCCTAAACAGATAACTTTCACACAAATAATATGACCAAATGAAACATGATAATTCCCCCAACATGACTAAAATATGAAAATTATGCTAATTTTCCTTCATTTGGCAGTATCTACATCGACACGATGCGCCATTGCTGTAGCGCATGCGCATACGCACTCAGAACAGAAACAAAATATATTGACCAATCAGAACTCATCTGACTAAAAAAGGGTGTAAAATTACACCCCTCAAATGACTATTCTGTACACCCTTGCGTATTTTCGTGTTTTACTCCCTAAAAGGTGTAATAGGGGGCGCCCTATTTTTCCAATATTCTCCCTAATTTTTTGAACGTCAGCTATTGATTTTGTTAATGTCTCCTGTAATTATTATAAGAAGCCTCCATTATTGTTATATAAAAAAATAGTAGTAGTATCAGCGTTCATTTATTCTGTTTTTAATTAATGCAAGTCTTGACTGAAATAAGAGATGGATATTACTGAGCTGTAGGTCAAAATATGTGCAGATGATTCTTCTGTTTTTTTCTGTTTATCCATTTTTTGTCATATGATTTTAATACAGATTCTTATAATTTAGAGTAAAATAATGTAAATTCTTTAAAAGACATGGTGAGTAGCATTATATATCTGTATCCCTCTATCCCTCTTTCTTTATGTAAGAATGTTAGAGACAATAAAGTTACATTATGATCTTTTATGCTTTTGCGTTATCCGAATCTTAATAACTTACGTATATGGTTTTATAATATATATATCTAATAATATATAAATATATTCAAACATATACATATGGGTCGTTCTTGATCTTATCTATTCATTTAATGAAATGAGGTGCACAAATATTTCAACTTAACGGGCAAAACACTGGTGTATTATTATACATATATATTTCTCTATGTATTTTTGGCTACGCCTGATTTAGATATGCAGTATTTACTCAGAGAATAATTAAATATGGAGCATATGTGTGATTATTACTCAAGAATTGCAGAAGTATGTCGATTTTTGTTTTTTCAAGGACGCATAAGAGTTCAGTATAATTATATGCTTTAAATGGTATATATATTCAAGATATCCAGATTGATAGTACTGAGAACGAGAAAGATAAAAGCCATGCGTACACTACCCGATCCGACTGCAATTCGATCTGGAATAAAAGGTTATTACATAAGTTAAGTAAATCCAAATAAAGTACATCTTGCTGATTTAAATTGTTAATAATAATAAAAATACTATCAATCAGAGTTTTAGTGCCTTTCTTCCTTCTAGTCAGAATAAATGCCGAATCGACATCAAATCGTAGACGATCGTATTGCTATTCTGATGTCTCTACGAATTTGAGCTGATTTAGCTTTTCCTCGTTCAAGTCACATGACTAAATCAGATCCTCGATCATTGACATTTTACATGTTTAAATATTCACATAAAATGATGGTGTAAACAAACAACAGGTAAAACGCAATAAGCGACTCCGGAGATATCACTTGCACAAATGACCACCTTATTTTATCTTTTACACATGGAGACGTCCCACTCTGTGCATTTTAGAATATTCACTGCCAAAGTGATGGAGGTGCTTCATGAAAACGTTTTGTTTGCCCTCTTGAAAAAAAGAACGCCCGCACAATGTATTGCATGTGTTTAAACAAATAATGAATTCATAATTTTCATGAATACGTATCCAGCACTCGTCTCGATGGGTTTTACTGTATTGTACAAATGATATTTATCTGCCCATGCGCAGATAATTTCTCCGAAGTGGCTTATTAAAACGTAATATCGAGAACGTTATGCGGTCTGTACCGGTGATGAACATCCATTTAAAACATTGATCACTATCAAACGAGCCTCATAAATCCCAAATTGAAATAAGTTATGGTTCATTTTTCAGAAGGTTTTATACACCGAAAAGTAAAACAGGGTTTTATTTCATTTTGGAATTATGAACCCTTTCTCCTTTTTCGGAATTACGAACCGCATTTCATTTTCAGAATTACGGAGCCTATTCCATTCGGAAGTACGAACTCCTTAAAGGTAATGCAAAGTTTTGGGAAATTTTGAAAATTGGATGGATAGTAATCCATTAAAATGTTGATATAGTTGGTTGGATATTTCATACGTTAAATCGAATGAGGGCAATTATATTCTTTATCAGAATGCATCAAGATAACATTTTATAAAGATCTGTCGTACCTTAAAAATATTTTGGTTACATTGACAAAGAAATTTAAAACATGACTTTGTATATTCTTATCACAACATGATGATATCGATTGTTGCTTTGTTCGAATCATTTTACATAATAAAAAAAGACCAACGGAGGGGGAATATATATACATGTATATGTTAAACTTGCTATTGCAGGGGAGAAAGTTTTCGTTAGTTACCCACTACTAGGGATATTGGGAAATGTGAGATAAAATTGTGGTACACATGGAGATAGCAAGAGAATGTGAAAGAGAGTGAGAGGGAGAGAGAGAGAGAGAGAGAGGAGAGCGGGGGTAGCGAAAGTGAGAGGTTAGCTTCAAATTAAACGGGAGGCAGGCAACATGGTTAATAGAGAGAGAGAGAGAGAGAGGGGGGGAGGGCAGAGAGACGGGGGGGGGGGGGTTGGGGGCTACTAGTCTTGCTGAAAGGCCAATACAGAACTCTGTGCTACACAAACACGTTGCATGATTTGTTCCAATCACTTCACCTATTTCTTGTACTGACAAAAAAAAAAAAAATAGCTCACATATCATTTTAACCTTCCCAGATATCAGAAATAGGTGCCTGATATCAGTTATAATTAACTCTATCATAACTTTTTACTGGGGGGGGGGGGGGGGGGTCAGCCGTTTCACAGTCGATCGACGCGAAAATGTGCATGCATGTTTCACCCATACAATCATATGTTATTCATATTTAAAGGTAATACAAAGTTTTGGGAAAAATTGAAAATTGGCTGGATAGTGAATCTTTACAATTTTGATATATTTGGATGCCCCTGTGGATGTGTTTTAAGCACTAGAAAATGTAGCCCTTGAAACACCTCTGCTTTTGAGATAAATTGAATATAAAAAATTACCGGTGCTCCAGGTACATTTTGTGAAATTTTGTGAAATTTCAAATAGCGCCTACGGCCATACAATGGCAGCTGCGACCATGAAAATCTCAGAATATGTAGTTGTGATATATAATTTCCAAACGAGAATAGCCAATCGGTCGATTTTAGTCAAGAATCATTGTTTTATAGCTAAATTAATATATTGACCTTGAGACGGAGCTATACAACATAAACAATTTATTATTACAATTTCATCACTCGATTCCAACCGCGCCAACGATCACTGAAAATTGTAGGATCGCATATTTTTCCAATATGTTAATTTGAACCAAATTCATAACCCATACCAAAACTTTGTATTACCTTTAAGCATTCTTGTTCACTACCTATATTCGTTAGACCATTTGAAATAATAATACAACAACAAAAATTGGAAGATCTCTTGTTTTGATAATTTCTTATTTATATTGTTTTTTAAATTATGTATTTAATTGTTTTTGTTTTTTTATTTCATTTTTAAATACAATTTACCTATTTTGACCCCAAAACATACATCTCAACTTTAAACAAGACCAAATAACCAATGTTTTATCTCTTTTGAAGAAAAATGATATTTTGGGCTGACATGCAAAGACAAAAGGTCACGTGACTCTGTAACTATACGTCCGATCTAGCAAATATGCTTTAACTGGCATTCATCTATGTTTTGGAGAGTGGGGTAATTGTGAATAGAAGAATATGTTTGGAACATATTATTAAAAACAGATGGTAACAGGTTTTTATGAAATTTAAACATAAATATACATGTATTAAGTTTAACCAAATCATATACAGGAATAATTTTCAGTTTGATAAACTAATGGTAAACTTGGAGACATATAATGACTATTTGTTATCAACCGAGCTGCACGTTTCTGTAACATATAAATCTTGAACAGTTTTGTTTTGTAAGTATTACCCCAAATGATATTGCATAACTGCCCCTTTTATTTTGAAAAGTGCCCCTTTTCCTTTCTAATAAGTGCCCCTATTCCTAATGATAATTTACCCCTATTAAAAAGAGCCCCTTCCCCTTCTCATGGATGCCCCTTTTCTTGTTTGGTAAATGACCCTTTGCATATACGAGAAGTTAGTCCTTTTCCCTTCAGATAAGTTGTGTCTGTTTTATTTCCAAGAATCATCATAAAAACAATAACACAATATAACTAAATCAATGACTTATATAACTATAATAGAATGGTAAAACGGTTAGATAGTCCATCAATCTAATGGCTTTGTTCTTCCATTGAGCACTGATAAGTGCCCCTACCCTTCCTATAAATGCCCCGATTAAAATCTGGTCGGTACCCTTTTTCTTTTAACTAATGCACATTTAAGTGCCCATAAGTGCCCCTTTTCATATTTGGTCATTGTCCCTTTTCAGGTGCGATACATGCCCCTTTTAACAATGATAATTTCCCTTTTAAAAATGATGCGTGCCCCTTTTCACCTCTTATAAATGTCCCTGTCACAATCAGATCGGGACACCTTTTCCGTCGACAAATTAATGCCCATTTCCTATTTTCATAAGTGCCTTTTTTCATTCCTGGTGAGTGCCTCTTTTTAAAGGTGTAAAAAAATGCCACATTTTCACCTCTGATAATTACTCTTTGTACTTTGACACGAGCTTCTTTACTTTTCTGATTAGTGTCCCCTTTGCCTCTCATCATTAAGAGTCCCTTATTTCCCTGATATTTTAATCACAATTATAGGGGTATATATATAAATGTATAACAAAAATTATATTTGAGATTTCCCTTTGTAGATGCCCTTTTTTTTCTCCAAAAAGCGGCTTTATTGTTGTTGCCCCCCCCCCACCCCCACACTTTGGAAGTCGCTTGGCCGCACCTGGCCAAAATGATGCATTTTCCTCTCCAAAATCGCATATGACGCGTAGAAAACTCTAATCCCTCGTTAGAAGATCTTGATAACTCGTTGGTAGATCTGTTCAAGTCGTACACAGGTCATCGCAACTCGTACCGAGCTCGCGTGACTCGTAATGCGCTCGGTTCACTCGTCCATCCATCGTATGAAACTCGATGTTGCGTCGTAGATCACTCATGCAAATATCGCAGAATTTAGTACATTTCAAGCGAGTTCACGCGAGTTTACTAGTGTTCAAGCTCGCACCAGCTCGCCACTTCTCGAGGCTCCAACTCGGCTGAGTGGGAGCATTGCTTTAGAGAGTAAAACTACCTTTAAGTTATCTAGGTCCGATCGGCAATGTGTTTCAGAAGTTCAATTCTCATCTGGTAGCATCGTTTTAATTAGCGGTATACTTGGCGGCAATCTCACTCATGGCAGCATTTTTCAGCCCCAAAACGTGTTTCCTTGGCTGTTCTTTTTTCTTGACAGGTAATTTGATATTTAGAGCCTATATACTCTTTTATTGCACTAGCCGTGAGAGTAGAAATCACTTTTTTTATGAGTGGATTAATAATAAATGTGCCTCGGAATAGAATTATCTAGATAGATGGCGCTATAGAAATGCCTATTATTATTATTATTATGACTCCATTTTGTAGTGGAAATTTACTCTCAATGATTTTTTTTCATTTCATTTATTTTCCACTTCTCATAAAAAACATATAACAATTTACATACAATATCTGATTAAATACAACAAAACAAAACAAGAAAATAACATAACAATAAAAGAATTTTAAGCACCTAGAACTTATAATTGAGTATGTGGAGGAGCCAACAAAGGCCATTGACCTGTCAAGGGCTGGTCTCCAGGAATAAATTAAAAATATATTGGTAGGTAAAGAACATAATTTAGTACATAACAAAAGGGAAAAGTATACACAAAGAATATTTGAGCATAAATAATTCAGATGGTGTAGTAATTATTTAAAAAAAATCAACATATTTTAACATTTCAAAAGACATTGTTTGTATTTGCCTTTGAAAGAGGCAGGCGAAGGGCTGTTTTTTTATGTCATCAGATAATGAATTCCATAGTTGAGGTCCCAAGTGTCGGACCGTCTGTCTGGACGACTCATACTTTAACAATTGAACACGTGGTCTATTGGAATATCTGGTATTGTACTGATACATTTCAGAGTTTAACATGAACATATTATTAAAAACCTCAGGCAGCAAGTTGTTGAAATATTTGTACATAAATAATGCAGTTTGCAATTTACAAATGTCAAAAATATTTAATACTTTAAGTTTCTTAAAAAGAGGATCACTTGGTGTTCTGGGATGAGAGTTAGTTATCGCACGTAGAGCTCTTTTTTGCAATACATATAGCTTATTTATTAAAGTATTTGAACATTTCCCCCATACTATATTACAATAAGAAAGGTATGGCAAGATCAATGTGTTATATAAATTGGTTAAAATTCTCAGAGGAATGAAAGGCCTAATTCTATACAATACTCCAATTGCACGTGCTATTTTCCCCATGATTTCATCAATATGACAAGACCAAGTCAGGCTATCATCTACAGCAATTCCAAGAAATTTTATGCAGTATACTTTATCAATCTTATAATTATTGATGTATATATCCTCAATTTCATCATCAAGATGTCTATTTCTTTTCTTAAACACCATACATTGAGTCTTTTTTTAATTGATCATAAGCTTGTTTGCTGCAAACCATTGGTCAATTTTATGAATTTCTGTACGAATAATAGCATTTAGTTCATTTATACTTTTCCCTTTTAAAAACAAAGTAGTGTCATCAGCAAATATTGTAGGGCAAATGAGTTGAGTAACATATTGAACATCATTAATGTAAAGCAGAAATAGAAGGGGGCCTAATATAGAACCTTGGGGTACACCTACAGAAATCTTGAGTAAAGACGACTTGATATCATCCAAGTAAACAAACTGACTTCTGTTATTCAAATAGCTTCTTATCCATTCTAGACATACTCCCCTTATTCCATAATATTCTAATTTTTTTAATAATATGACATGGTTGATACTATCAAATGCTTGGTAGTTAACTTTCAGGCGGGAGTCCCGCTCACGGCAAAAATATCAGCCCAAAGTGGCTTCCCTTTAATAATAGCTCCTCATTCTTTTTCACGTAAATCTTTATACAATGTAGTTTCTGTGGAAAAAGTGCAAGAAACCGCCATTAAATGAAAATGTTTTCATACGATCTTTGTGTATGAGCTTGTGATTGTAATGTGTGTGTGAGGGTGCGTTGTAAGTGTGTGTGCGTGTGTGCGTGTGTGTGTATGCGTGTGTGTGCGTATGTTTAGCGGATGGTGGATGTACACGTAGCTATGTGTTCTATGGTGGAGTAGAAACAAAATAATGTAGCACTTTCAATATTTTAATATAAATAAAACATATTTCATGCTATTCAGTAATTCTGTATCATCCTTACCAGGTCATACCAAAATCAATAACGTAACTATCAACCAGGTTGAATCCACCAAATTCTTAGGTGTCTACATAGACAGTAAACTAACATGGAAAGTTCACATAAATTGTTTATGTAAGCTGTTGTCACGAAACTCCGGTGTGATGAATAAGTTGAAACCTTTTTTACCTCCTCATGTCATGCTTCTACTCTATTCTACCTTGATCTTGCCTTATCTTAATTATTGTATACTCGCATGGGGGAATAGCTCTATAACCCTCATGAACAAAGTTAATGTTGTACAAAAACGGGCTGTTAGAATAATAAATAATGTTGGTTTTCTTGCCCATACAAATATGCTTTTCTATAATTGTAATATTCTTAAAATATCTGACTTACACTTATATAATATTGGAATATTTATGTATGAACTATTGAAAGATAATTTACCAGAAGCTTTTGTCCCCTTTTTTCAACGCAATAATACTATAAATTCTTACCCTACTAGACAGTCAACCCATTTTCATCTCCCTCGAACTCGCACCGTTTTTGCTAACAAAACAATTATTTTTACTGGACCCAAATTCTGGAACAGCTTGAATAACGAAATAGTTGAAAGCCCCTCCAATAATTAACTTAAACGAAAACTCAGGTGCTTCCTTTTAAGTAAGTATGTATAAAAGTTATGTTGATGTCGCGCTGGATCGTGCAGGTGGTCGTACAGGTGGTCGTACAGGTGGTTATACAGACTTTGTTTTTGTTATTTCACAATGCCATTGAATTCATCAATTTGCTTTCTCTTATTCTTCTTCTGCCTCTTCTTCTTCCACTTCTTTTTTCTTCTTCCTCTTCTTCCTCTTCTTCCTCTTTCTTCCCTTCTTCACCTTCTCCTACTTATCACTATAATATTATTCTCTTTACTCTTTATTTCTATTTCTCGTTTCTTCTCAAATTCACTCTCCATGTACGTCTCTTGAATCTCATACTATACTATTCCGTTTTCGCCTCCTATAATACCTTTTAAATCCAAACCATATTTCGAAATTTCGTACTTATTTTCCTTACATTATATTTGATCTGAATTCTCTAATTTCGTTTAATACTTTTTTTTTCTTGTGTGAAATCTATTCTTATAATAATATACGCCTGTATAAAAATCTATTCTTATAATAATATACGCCTGTATAAAAAAGAAATGAATAAAAACTGTTTTTCTATGTAAAATGTGGAATAAATAAACTTCAAACTTCAAACTTCAAGAAATCAAAGAATACAAATAGCAAAAATGACTTGCAATGTGACCAAAATTTGAGTTATCAATAATTACCTATTGCATTGTATTATGTTTTTATTTAGATATAAGAGTTTTTATAAGAGTTTTTTTTTCTCCAAGGGAACCTTTGTAATAAGTTTCGATCGAGGTAGTTCAATACCGCCGTCCCTCGATATCAATGCGAATTCCAGAATAATCCAGAATAATTATTCATATTCCAGATTAGGAAATCGTACCTCTGTCAATCGTAACTTAACAATAGTAAGTTACGATCAACTTTAGGTTAAAGATAGATACAATACATGATAAGATAAGATACAATTAGCTGCAGCAAGATTGGAGATACAAGAGATTTTTACAACTGATTTAAGTCGATTTTTAAGTTTAAAAGCCCATGCAATTGCTTGCCCTTGTTGTCTTATATCTCAAGAGAAATCTCAATCTCTCGATACGAATGTACATTTCACGGCGGTTCGAAAGATATTTTAGCCCCCCCCCCCACACAATACTATAACCGCTCTTGCAAATCCCGCGCAGTTTCAAAGGGTTATAGTAAAATAAGCAAATAACTAAGCTTTTGGGGTATTCTTATTCTTTTTTTCACAATACGACTCCTGTTTCGCCATGGGCTTGACGTTGATCATGCATGAATAGGGTATTCGACAGAGTTCAATACAAACAATTCTGTAAACAAATTCTCACCATTCGACTGTTTTTACACACGAGACCGACGCGTACGAGACTGATAACAGACCAAACAAAATACGTCGGTTCAAAGTCGTTTTGGTGGTGTGACTGCGGTATTATACTCTTTTAGGGCCTAATATTCTTCATGCTTTGTGCTTCGTGATATCGGACGCTTCATTGGACTGCAGCGTACCGAATCTTGTGAACAATGGCCAGAGTTCCATACTCTCATATACCATCTACACACAATTCTATGCATAAATATATTACGCATGCCTAGGTTTGTTATTCAAGCAAGTGGTAAGAGATCATACACGAGCTCGGTGTATCATTCTAATCTTAGGTGAGTAAATATTTGAACTGTATATTTAAATATATGTTGTTTATTGATGGCGCTGATGACACTGTTGTCTCTATTACTTTATTGCTTTTTCCATCCAGTTGTTTATGAGTAAACGGTGGGATGCTAAAGTCATCTTAGTTTCCTCAGCATTGTAAGCGTCTGCAAAATGGCGACTGGCTGGAAACTTCACAGGGAGTGAAGAATGTGCATACATTGATTGTGTGATTGCAAGCCTGAATCCTGATATCGAGGTGATGATAGTTGTGCAATGAGCTTTAGAGACATCGTAGACAGAATACCAGGGGGATGTATTCTAAAAACCGTTTTCCCAACACTTTGTATAACACAAGAGTCTATTGGGGAAAATGAGTATGGTAAAACCGGTCACTCAAATATTTTTATTTTTTTGAGGCACTTCATGATCATTTTGAGGCTTTAGGGCTTCAATATAACACCATATCACAGACGCTGATAACACGTAGGGCCATGCATCTCAGATTTTGCATTGTTAAACATGCCTTTAAGATAAAGTTTGTATTTTGAAAGTTGTAATTTTTTCTTAACTTTTCGTATATCTTTTCTGTTTTGTATTTTCCAAGTTTGTAAAGGTATAGTATTTTACTATTTTTAACATGGTTGAATTTTTAGTAGAATACGGGACTTTAATACAGAGTATAAACACTTTCCTATAGGTAAGGACTATAACTTGATCCAGGATGGCGGCATTAGAGGCGTCGGAGGGCAAAGACAAATGGCGCTATGCTGTGGCCTTTGCAAAGTTTATCATCCATACCCTTCATCCTGGCCTTCCAAGATCACTGTCTGTCCTCCTTCCATCTTTGGTCTACCAGCTGGACTTGGACTCCACAACAGTTGGGTTCTTTATCACACTGGAGGCCGGAATGTACTACCTTGCTTGTAAGTCGTTGATGTAAGAGAAAGAAAGGATGATAGAGATATAACAGAGATGGAGAGCGAGAGTGAGAGAAGGATCCATGGGAGAGTGAGAGATAAAAGGGGAAGCCTTCATACAATATTTAAGAGAGAAAGAGAGACAGAGATGAGTAACGAGAAAAGGACGGACTAGAGAGAAAGACACAGGGGAGAAGAAATACAAAGATAGATAGATAGATATATGGGGATAGAGAGAGAGGAAGGTAGTATCGAGGGAGACAGGAATAGTCGGGTCATTAGTTAAACTGCGGGCCGAAGTTTTTTTTCTTCTATTTTCTATTTATGTTAAGCCCCAGAGTTAACAATCTCTTTACTGAAACTGTGTTAAGAATATCTTATATTTTATAGGTAACGCACCCGACACGCCCATTTTTCATTGATTATCCAATCAGAATCACTCTCAAAATTTACCCTCAGCCAATCACGTGTTATGTTTGATAGCGCATTCAGCTATAGCGCGTATTTTATAGTGAGCATCATCAATTATTGATTGATTGATTGCTTGATTGATTTTTATTCGACAAGCTTCCAACATAAAACAATATACAATAATAACAGATCAGAAATAAGTCAGCTTGAACAGGATAACCCACGAAAGCTCGAGAGCTTATTTCCAGTGGGGTCCCTTACAGGCATGTATCAAATTAATAACTTAAAATACTAATAATTATTTACAGACAGATAAAAAAAGATAAAATAATTACTTATTAAAGATAATAATAATAACAACATTAAACTGATGATAGAAATGATAATAAGACCAAGAAGAAAAGGAAGAAGGAGAAGAAAAAAAAGAGGTAGAGGAAGAAAAGGAAAATAATGATGAATTTGTAGAATTTCTATAACGTACGAAAACATAAGTATATACAAAATGAAAAAGTATGAACCGGCAGAAGAATACAAATTTCAATCATATAACATGTCATTTACTTCTCTTATCTGACTGTCAAGTATTAGGTATTCCTCTAATTTCCTCATGCGCACTACCTTTTGTTCGAGCCTTTGTCACTGAAGTTTTCATGAAAAGCTACTGTGTTTACACAGTGATCCGCCTCGAGGGTTGAAGCCGCGAGGCGTGTTGAACCCTATACAGCGCACAAATGCGATAGTATTTACACTGAAGAAGAAAAAGGCGACTTCAACCCTCGAGGCTGATCAGTGTGTAATTACGGTAATATTTTTTTTTTTCTTCACGTATGGTTTACTACCAAAAGTTGTAGATTCGCAGAATCATTTTGTAGTGATCACGGGAACCGAATAGGAAAAACGAAGGAAATATATATGTAATGTATTTCACGTATAAATATAGAGATGAACAATAATTAAAAGACCTCTAGACCAATGTTATTTTCTACATTAAAGCCCCACTGTCCTACTTGTAGCTACTTGCTCCCTCTATGTAGAAAACATCCCCAATCGGTGCCTGTTGGTCCCCCATGATCCTCTTTTTCTTATGTTAGTTGAGAGCTGAGTTAATGAGATAGCCACACGTCAGTGACCTGGCTGGGTGGTCTAATCCCTTCTGGCCCAGTAGTATCGACGGTCTTTAACTTCTATGTTATCTCTTGTAAAAGAGTTTTTAAAACACCGAGTTCAACGTACCAAGCTCAAGGTACATGATTCCATTATAGATGCGGAAATAAATACAGTTAATACTTGATTGTTAGACCTAGCCGATAGTCTAGATCTAACACGTTTGGCGATACTTACCCACCAAATTTACATACAATATCTGATTAAATACAACAAAACAAAACAAGAAAATAACATAACAATAAAAGAATTTTAAGCACCTAGAACTTATAAATGAGTATGTGGAGGAGCCAACAAAGGCCATTGACCTGTCAAGGGCTGGTCTCCAGGAATAAATTAAAAATATATTGGTAGGTAAAGAACATAATTTAGTACATAACAAAAGGGAAACAGGCGGTCTGTGTGATGGAAAAGTATACACAAAGAATATTTGAGCGTAAATAATTCAGGTGGTGTAGTAATTATTTTAAAAAAATCAACATATTTTAACATTTCAAAAGACATTGTTTGTATTTGCCTTTGAAAGAGGCAGGCGAAGGGCTGTTTTTTATGTCATCAGATAATGAATTCCATAGTTGAGGTCCCAAGTGTCGGACCGTCTGTCTGGACGACTCATACTTTAACAATTGAACACGTGGTCTATTGGAATATCTGGTATTGTACTGATGCATTTCAGAGTTTAACATGAACATATTATTAAAAACCTCAGGCAGCAAGTTGTTGAAATATTTGTACATAAATAATGCAGTTTGCAATTTACAAATGTCAAAAATATTTAATACTTTAAGTTTCTTAAAAAGAGGATCACTTGGTGTTCTGGGATGAGAGTTAGTTATTGCACGTAGAGCTCTTTTTTGCAATACATATAGCTTATTTATTAAAGTATTTGAACATTTCCCCCATACTATATTACAAGAAATTTTATGCAGTATACTTTATCAATCTTATAATTATTGATGTATATATCCTCAATTTCATCATCAAGATGTCTATTTCTTTTCTTAAACACCATACATTGAGTCTTTTTTGAATTGATCATAAGCTTGTTTGCTGCAAACCATTGGTCAATTTTTGGAATTTCTGTACGAATAATAGCATTTAGTTCATTTATACTTTTCCCTTTTAAAAACAAAGTAGTGTCATCAGCAAGTCATCAGAGTTGAGTAACATATTGAACATCATTAATATAAAGCAGAAATAGAAGGGGGCCTAATATAGAACCTTGGGGTACACCTACAGAAATCTTGAGTAAAGACGACTTGATATCATCCAAGTAAACAAACTGACTTCTGTTATTCAAATAGCTTCTTATCCATTCGAGACATACTCCCCTTATTCCATAATATTCTAATTTTTTTAATAATATGACATGGTTGATACTATCAAATGCTTGGTAGTTAACTTTCAGGCGGGAGTCCCGCTCACGGCAAAAATATCAGCCCAAAGTGGCTTCCCTTTAATAATAGCTCCTCATTCTTTTTCACGTAAATCTTTATACAATGTAGTTTCTGTGGAAAAAGTGCAAGAAACCGCCATTATAAACGATGAATGACTTGGATGGCGGCCTCAAAAGAAAATACTTAAGGTGAAATTTAAATGAAAATGTTTTCATACGATCTTTGTGTATGAGCTTGTGATTGTAATGTGTGTGTGAGGGTGCGTTGTAAGTGTGTGTGCGTGTGTGCGTGTGTGTGTATGCGTGTGTGTGCGTATGTTTAGCGAATGGTGGATGTACACGTAGCTATGTGTTCTATGGTGGAGTAGAAAAAAAATATGTAGCACTTTCAATATTTTAATATAAATAAAACATATTTCATGCTATTCAGTAATTCTGTATCATCCTTACCAGGTCATACCAAAATCAATAACGTAATTATCAACCAGGTTGAATCCACCAAATTCTTAGGTGTCTACATAGACAGTAAACTAACATGGAAAGTTCACATAAATTGTTTATGTAAGCTGTTGTCACGAAACTCCGGTGTGATGAATAAGTTGAAACCTTTTGTACCTCCTCATGTCATGCTTCTACTCTATTCTACCTTGATCTTGCCTTATCTTAATTATTGTATACTCGCATGGGGGAATAGCTCTATAACCCTCATGAACAAAGTTAATGTTGTACAAAAACGGGCTGTTAGAATAATAAATAATGTTGGTTTTCTTGCCCATACAAATATGCTTTTCTATAATTGTAATATTCTTAAAATATCTGACTTACACTTATATAATATTTGAATATTTATGTATGAACTATTGAAAGATAATTTACCAGAAGCTTTTGTCCCCTTTTTCCAACGCAATAATACTATACATTCTTACCCTACTAGACAGTCATCCCATTTTCATCTCCCTCGAACTCGCACCGTTTTTGCTAACAAAACAATTATTTTTACTGGACCCAAATTCTGGAACAGCTTGAATAACGAAATAGTTGAAAGCCCCTCCAATAATTAACTTAAACGAAAACTCAGGTGCTTCCTTTTAAGTAAGTATGTATAAAAGTTATGTTGATGTCGCGCTGGATCGTGCAGGTGGTCGTACAGGTGGTCGTACAGGTGGTTATACAGACTTTGTTTTTGTTATTTCACAATGCCATTGAATTCATCAATTTGCTTTCTCTTATTCTTCTTCTGCCTCTTCTTCTTCCACTTCTTTTTTCTTCTTCCTCTTCTTCCTCTTCTTCCTCTTTCTTCCCTTCTTCACCTTCTCCTACTTATCACTATAATATTATTCTCTTTACTCTTTATTTCTATTTCTCGTTTCTTCTCAAATTCACTCTCCATGTACGTCTCTTGAATCTCATACTATACTATTCCGTTTTCGCCTCCTATAATACCTTTTAAATCCAAACCATATTTCGAAATTTCGTACTTATTTTCCTTACATTATATTTGATCTGAATTCTCTAATTTCGTTTAATACCTTTTTTTTTCTTGTGTGAAATCTATTCTTATAATAATATACGCCTGTATAAAAAATATATTCTTATAATAATATACGCCTGTATAAAAAAAGAAATGAATAAAAACTGTTTTTCTATGTAAAATGTGGAATAAATAAACTTCAAACTTCAAGAAATCAAAGAATACGAATAGCAAAAATGACTTGCAATGTGACCAAAATTTGAGTTATCAATAATTACCTATTGCATTGTATTATGTTTTTATTTAGATATAAGAGTTTTTATAAGAGTTTTTTTTTTCTCCAAGGGAACCTTTGTAATAAGTTTCGATCGAGGTAGTTCAATACCGCCGTCCCTCGATATCAATGCGAATTCCAGAATAATCCAGAATAATTATTCATATTCCAGATTAGGAAATCGTACATCTGTCAATCGTAACTTAACAATAGTAAGTTACGATCAACTTTAGGTTAAAGATAGATACAATACATGATAAGATAAGATACAATTAGCTGCAGCAAGATTGGAGATACAAGAGATTTTTACAACTGATTTAAGTCGATTTTTAAGTTTAAAAGCCCATGCAATTGCTTGCCCTTGTTGTCTTATATCTCAAGAGAAATCTCAATCTCTCGATACGAATGTACATTTCACGGCGGTTCGAAAGATATTTTAGCCCCCCCCCCCACACAATACTATAACCGCTCTTGCAAATCCCGCGCAGTTTCAAAGGGTTATAGTAAAATAAGCAAATAACTAAGCTTTTGGGGTATTCTTATTCTTTTTTTCACAATACGACTCCTGTTTCGCCATGGGCTTGACGTTGATCATGCATGAATAGGGTATTCGACAGAGTTCAATACAAACAATTCTGTAAACAAATTCTCACCATTCGACTGTTTTTACACACGAGACCGACGCGTACGAGACTGATAACAGACCAAACAAAATACGTCGGTTCAAAGTCGTTTTGGTGGTGTGACTGCGGTATTATACTCTTTTAGGGCCTAATATTCTTCATGCTTTGTGCTTCGTGATATCGGACGCTTCATTGGACTGCAGCGTACCAAATCTTGTGAACGATGGCCGGAGTTCCATACTCATATATTCCATCTACACACAATTATATGCATACAGATATTACGCATGCCTAGGTTTGTTATTCAAGCAAGTGGTAAGAGATCATACACGAGCTCGGTGTATCATTCTAATCTTAGGTGAGTAATTATTTGAACTGTATATTTAAATATATGTTGTTTGTTAATGGCGCTGATGACACTGTTGTCTCTATTACTTTATTGTTTTTTCCATCCAGTTGTTTATGAGTAAACGGTGGGATGCTAAAGTCATATTAGTTTCCTCAGCATTGTGAGCGTCTGCAAAATGTCGACTGGCTGGAAACTTCACAGGGAGTGAAGAATGTGCATACATTGATTGTGTGCTTGCAAGCCTGAATCCTGATATCGAGGTGATGATAGTTGTGCAATGAGCTTTAGAGACATCGTAGACAGAATACCAGGGGGATGTATTCTAAAAACCGTTTTCCCAACACTTTGTATAACACAAGAGTCTATTGGGGAAAATGAGTATGGTAAAACCGGTCACTCAAATATTTATAATTTTTTGAGGCACTTCATGATCATTTTGAGGCTTTAGGGCTTCAATATAACACCATATCACAGACGCTGATAACACGTAGGGCCATGCATCTCAGAGTTGGCATTGTTAAACAATGCCTTTTAGATAATGTTGGTATTTTGAAAGTTGTAATTTTTTTCTTAACTTTTCGTATATCTTTTCTATTTTGTATTTTCCAAGTTTGTAAAGGTATAGTATTTTACTATTTTTAACATGGTTGAATTTTTAGTAGAATACGGGACTTTAATACAGAGTATAAACACTTTCCTATAGGTAAGGACTATAACTTGATCCAGGATGGCGGCATTAGAGGCGTCGGAGGGCAAAGACAAATGGCGATATGCTGTGGCCTTTGCAAAGTTTACCATCCATACCCTTCATCCTGGCCTTCCAAGATCACTGTCTGTCCTTCTTCCATCTTTGGCCTACCAGCTGAACCTGGACTCCACAACAGTTGGGTTCTTTATCACAGTAATGAGATAGATTTAGCTGTTGGTTTCTTTTGGTTTCTATTGGACCTATTGGTTTCTATTATAGTATTAATGACTGCTTTGAGAGAAATAGTTGTTTTATTACGCTCAAGGGAAGGTTAGAATTGTGCTATTACCCGAGGCGTGCCGAGGGGAATAGCCCAATTGTAACCTTCCCGAGAGCGTATAAAAACAACTATTTCTCGAATATTAAAGCAGTCATTAATACTTTTATATGCCGAAAAAAAATAGACTAAAAAATAAAAAATAAAAAATACTTTTTTTTTGTCGAAGATGAGATTCGAACTCTTGCGTACAAAAAGTGATGTATCTAAAGTCAGCGCCTCAGACCTCTCGGCCATCGCACGATGTTAACATGCTTGGCAGTTTTGTACAATATATACATTAGATGGATTGAAACCGGCTTCGCGTGTGATGAATGCTTCGCAAAAGCTCCATATACGGACTCTTCTTTTACTTTTGCAATGCATATTGGCACGAACTTAGATCAAGATCTATCGGCAGATGTTGTTTTTTTGTTTTTGGAAGTTTATTTTCGTCTTTATGTCAACAATGCAAGATAAAATTGTCGGTAAGATCGATCGAGATTCAATTGTATTGAAATTACCGACCAATCCTTCGCACACATTCTCTCGGTCGGACATCCGGGGATTTTTACTCGCGAACGTAACTTCCGCATAACGACCGATCGCGAAGGTGCAAACAAAAGCGCAATCGCCGTACGCCCATACACTCTGACGACAAGTTGTACTGCTTGTGTCGCAGCGCAGACGGCACCGGGGAGATGGTGAGCTGCGACCGATGTGACGAGTGGTTTCATCCGAAGTGCCTGAAACTAACCAGATTGCCAAGATCAAAGACTTGGTATTGCCCACCTTGCCGTAAAGTTAAGAAGTAATTAAAAACATTTTGTTATATTAATGACATGAACATTACTTGCCTTTTTTATATTCATGAAGAGAACATTTCTTTCAACTTTGCCAGTATTTTGCAATAAATATCATAACAGTATTTCTTATTTGTATCTTCATATTTATGTGCCTATATTTTGCCTCATATGCAAATTTTTGACGTTATGTTTTTACATGAAGACATCCTGCTTTTTTGTCAACAAGATAACATTGTTCAATTCTTAAGATGTATTTTTTTACCATGTCTTTATTTTGCAGTTTATATTTATGTGCCTATATTTTGCCTCATATATGCAAATTGTTGACGTTGTTTATATATGAAGATATCCCGCTTTTTTGTCAACAAGATAACATTGTTCAATTCTTAAGATGTATTTTTTTAACATGTCTTTATTTTGCAGTTTATATTTTGCCTCATATGCAAATTTTTGACGTTGTTTATACATGAAGACATCCTGCTTTATTGTCAACAAGATAACATTGTTCAATTCTTCAGATGTATTTTTTTAACATGTCTTTATTTTGCAGTTTATATTTTGCCTCATATGCAAATTTTTGACGTTGTTTATACATGAAGACATCCTGCTTTATTGTCAACAAGATAACATTGTTCAATTCTTCAGATGTATTTTTTGAACATGTCTTTATTGTGCAGTTCATATTTATGTGCCTTTATTTTTCCTCATATGCAAATTGTTTACGTTGTTTATACATGAAGACATCCTGCTTTTTTGTCACCAAGATAACATTGTTCAATTCTTAAGATGTATTTTTTGAACTTGTCTTTATTTTGCAGTTCATATTTATGTGCCTATATTTGCCTTCAATTGTGCTTGAAAGTCTTTCTTTACTATGTGTAATTGACTGATATAATAATAAATGTTACTTGTTACGCCAAAAAGAACATAACTGAATTGTGCTTCATTTACATTAATTGTTCGCAGTATAAGTGTGTGGTGTTTCGAGAGAAGATGAGGAGTGAGGTGTGGTTGTGATCTTTGTAAATAAATTCCACGGCTAGTTACGTTACATTTATAGTATATTTTCATATCATATCATAACATCTATTCATTTCAAGTCAAAATCAAGTCAAACACCATTCAAATAATATTTGTGTTGCAAAAGTAACTTTTATTGTAACATTACCAAAAAAAAAGGACATGGAAAATAAACATGAGTCCTTGTGACAAATATATCTCTAAATATTTCTCGAAAACAGGAGTCATCTGAAATAAATTTGAATCATTACACCATTGACATTGTCTTGGCAAGTGGTCTGATGTATCAAAATTAAAATATGACTTATTGGTTTAAGTAGAAACAAAAACCTGGATAGTAACTATATATCAACAAAGTAGTGGGCAACAATATCTACTTTAGAAGACAAAAAAATGCATTTCATCTCATTTTGCCATAATACTTGGGACATATACAGTGTACTTGAAATCCTCTAAGTACAAGTTATCAATGCATCCATGAAAAGGAAAACAATACCGGTACATGATATAATGAATCGTGTGTAATAATGCAGAATATTGCATTGCCAGTTTCATTTAAACAAAAGAAGAACAAAAAATACATTTCATCTCATTTTGCCATAATACATGGGACATATACAGTGTATTTGAAATCCTCTAAGTACAAGTTATCAATGCATCCATGAAAAGGAAAACAATACTGGTACATGATATAATGAATTCTCACATTTTTCAAAATCTGATTGTAATGAAATAAACACAGCTGAGTTGATTAAGCTTAAAAATAAGCTATATAGGCTTTTTTGCAAGGCATACTTTGATGACAAATTGGAAGCTAGTAGAGAGTCCTCTAGTCTTTTCACCTTTGTCAGTGCCTCGTCACGTTCACGACGCAACGCTTCCATCTCTAGAATCAAAGATTCTCGTTCAGTTGGCTGAAGCGGTGCTTGAAAGCCTGGAGGAGCTGGACCGGCTTCTTCTTCATCAACGGGCACTGCTTCCTCTTCTTCATCAACGGGCACAGCGATGTTGGCATCAGGGTGATCATCTAGTACATCCTCGACTTCATCTGGTTTTTGAGGTCTAAGGTGAACTTCTTCGCCTAAGATTGGAGGAAGAAAAAAAAAGATGTATTCTATCTGTGTATCTATTCTTTATTTTTTCTATTATATTGGAGGAAAAAAATGATTGCCTGATTAACTGTTTAAATCAAAAATTATTGGGTGTGTCATTCTTGTGAAATGAAAGGAGGATTGGATACCGTACATACCATAAACTGTACACATGGAACTAAGTACGTATAACAAAAAATAACAAGACAATATTTAGGGACAGGGTAAAAGTAGCAGTTAGGCCGTACTCAAGAAAACACTACTCAACCAAATATTCTTATTGAATATTTTTCTTATCTTTAAGTTGATTTTGAAGAATTTAATCAAGTATATTGATGCACTTATATTTTATAACATAGATCTATAACTTTCTGGATGTAGTCAGTAGGCCCTAAAGTGTAAAAAAAAAAAAACTCACCTCGTTTCCTTTTTCTTTCTGCACGTTCAAAGCGATCTAGCTTCCTCTTGTCAGGTGAACCACTCGATGACAGGCGTTGCGGAAACATCGATGGAACGTAGTCTGAGTGGTCTTTGGAGTTGTGTTTAGCTCCTGAAAATATACAATAAAGATAAACAAGTAATTACTACGGGAATTTACAATTATAGTTTAGCCTTTATCGCCACAGCTCTGGCAGCCTCTGCGCACTTGATTCTTCATGCGCGCACAACCAAACAAACAAAACACACACAAAAGCCTAGATCTTTATATTATTATAATATATTTTGGCATGCTGAACAATCAGGAGAAAAGTGGTAAAAATGTGAAGTAAATTGCAGATTGGGAAACCCCCCGAACCCCATAATCCATATCAAAATTTCTAGAGGGGTCTAGACAAAAAGAACATCAGAAACTTACAGAAAATGAAACAAATCTGAGTGAAGCCGTGGGAGTAAAGTGTAATTTACCCACTAGATCTTTTTGCTACTTATTTTATTAGTTTAATATTACAATATTAGTTAGGTCTAGACTAGACTTGACCCTATTTGTATTAGGTCTACTCATTATTTTCTCTGAAATTTGTTTGTTTAACTCTGAAATTTAAGTTGTTTAGGCCCCTTCCTTAAACTTTTTTAAAGGAAAAAAATCTGAGTTATTCATTGTTCTCTCATTTCTAAACTTGAAGAGCAAATCATATGAAAAGTTTAATTAAATAAGTAGTCTACCTGAGATTTGGGTTCCCACAGCCGCGCCGGCCAGTTTTCTCCTCCGATCCTGCGCCCGGCTAATGGCGGTCAACCAGGCCTGGCGTCTCGCTGGCTCTGTGACTCGGCTGGGCAGCATAAAAAACGACAAAGCTGGCCATCTTGCCTTGTTCTTGGAACACCCGTAACACAACAGATTTTCACCATTGTCCAGCAATTAAAATGAAGTAAAAAACGCTATAAATTATAATGGAAAAACAGTTCAAATCAACTAGAAGCTCGAAAAATGTCACGGAAGCTGCACAGTCAAAACACGATCGCACCATTTGTTTGCACCTTCGCCAAAATGGCCGATCGCGTAGTTAGGAAAATCACGTGACTGTGACGTCATGCCGACCATGAGAATACGCTCAAACCATTTTTTAACATGTAAACCTATGGGGTAACCATGGAGGCTGACCAATTATTTTTAATAACCATGGTTATTAAAAATATTGAAATGTTTTAAGCATGGTTACCGAGAATTTTACAGGAACAGTTGAAGTTTATGAATGCAATTCGACCAATCAGATGGCTGGATTTCTTAAGTGAGGTATATAATGTTTTCTATTAGTTTATATTGGTCCTATCGGTCCTATTGGTCATATTGGTCCTATTGGTTTCTTTTGGTCTTATTGGTTTCTATTTGTCCTATTGGTTTCTATTGGTCCTATTGGTTTCTATATATATTGGTTTATATGGGTGCTATTGGTTTCTATTGGTTTCTGATGGTTTGAATGGTCTTTATTGGATTCAATTCTATAGGACTCCAACAGAAACCATTAAGGGCCTATCTCACTGAGCGGCGAATGCTTGCGAACGTAGCGAATTTGGGGTTTCGCCAGAGTTTGTAAAATGTTGTAAAAGGTTGCAAGAAAGATCGCAAACAGTTTTCTTTGTTGTAAACAGTTTTTCTTTGCGAATTTATTTTTCCGCAAACGTTTGCAAACAGTTGTAAGCGTTTGCAAAACAGTTGCAAGCCTTTGCAAACGGTTGTTAAACGGTTTTGCTCTTTGTTTTCGTCAGTTCTCTGTGTTTCGCCAAAGCTAGCGACCACGTTACCATATGGTTCCTTTATAAAATCGACCCATTGAGTACCAGTAGTTAGCAAAAGGTCTTAAACGTTCACAAATAGTGGCAAAGGATTGGCAAATAGTTGCTAATCTTCGCAAAAACTGTCGCTAACATTTGCTTACACTCGCTAATAGTCGCCAACTGCCTTTCGCAAACACTTTCAGAGACATTCGCTCAAATGTTGCTAATTGTCGCTAAACGTCACTTAATGTCGCTGATTTTCGCCAACATTCGTCAGAAAAGTTGGCGAATCCAAATTCGCAACGTTCGCAAGCATTCGCCGCTCAGTGAGATAGGCCCTTTAGAGACCAATAGAATATTTATATTGGTCTCTATTGGATTTTCGAACTGGGTATTATACTCCTTTTAGGGCCTCTTCATGCTTTGTGCTTCGTGATAATACAGCGTACCGAATCTTGTGAACAATGGCCAGAGTTCCATACTCTCATATACCATCTACACACAATTCTATGCATAAATATATTACGCATGCCTAGGTTTGTTATTCAAGCAAGTGGTAAGAGATCATACACGAGCTCGGTGTATCATTCTAATCTTAGGTGAGTAAATATTTGAACTGTATATTTTAAATTTATGTTGTTTGTTAATGGCGCTGATGACACTGTTGTCTCTATTACTTTATTGTTTTTTCCATCCAGTTGTTTATGAGTAAACGATGGGATGCTAAAGTCATATTAGTTTCCTCAGCATTGTGAGCGTCTGCAAAATGTCGACTGGCTGGAAACTTCACAGGGAGTGAAGAATGTGCATACATTGATTGTGTGCTTGCAAGCCTGAATCCTGAGATCGAGGTGATGATAGTTGTGCAATGAGCTTTAGAGACATCGTAGATGTATTCAGGGCTATAATAAACCCATTATATTATTAATAATAGCTAGAGTACATTATGAGCGGGCAGTATTGCCGTACATTAAACGCAGGCTAATTAAACCGTTCCCTTTCATTTAATACGCACAATTGTTTCCCGAACTGCTTAGATGAAAATTGTGTAGGATCAATGTTTTTTAATCAATGTTCTATTCCTTAAAGTGTCTTTACAAAAAGTGGTAACCAAATCCTTTATACCTGTACTATATTCGCTTTCATTTTAGTAGAATCGATTAAGTAAATTACTATGTAGATGTTTTTTTTTTCTTTTTTGGGGGGAATCATCCTATTCATTTCAGGTTAGAAGCTAGAGATGATCTTGATTAAACATAGAATTAAAGATAGAGAACAGACAGCTCTATTTTACACGTAACCAGAAGATACACAATGACTGCCCCGGAACATCCGTACAGCACCCACACTCGCCACCTTTACGAATCAATTGAATACGGAATAACCTGATTTTCACCTTGATAACATATAAAGCGCTGTGAAACCAATTGTTATTATCATTGTTGTTATATTCATACTCTGTTTTTTTTTTTTTCTTTTTTTTTTCCCTTTCAACTTAAAAACAAATATTTTATAACATTCGAACATTTGGACTTCCCCAAACTTCTAAACTTCTTCGGTTTGTTGAGTATATTATTGGTGTTTAGTGTTTTATCAGTGTTCATCCACGTTTGACCTTTCATCGTTAAATTTTGTTCTATGATTGTGTATTTAAAAAGGTTTTTATGTGATTATGTTTTCATTTTATTCTGTTTTAACCACATATATCAATATTTCACTGATCATTATAATTCAATGTTTTAAATGTATTTAGTTTTAATGTTTGTCACAGTCCGCGGCCCCAATAGAATGAAGTCTTGAATCTGGTTTGGACTTTTTACGTGTATAAATGAATTAAAAACGATGAATGAATATACAAACAAATAAATAAACAGCAGAGTCCAGTTTGTCGAAACTGTCTTAAGTCTGCGTTCGCGGTCATCCCTCTGCAAAACGGGTTGTCCATGAATGACGGTTTCGATAAACTGGGCCCTTGTTCTTTTACCTGATTTGCATGTATTTGTTTTCGAGCAATTGAATAAACGTAAAGTCATACTCGAGTGGGTATAAAACGGATCAGGTGATTCTGAAGGACTATTCATATAGATTCTATGACCTACAGTTTATAACAACTAAATTATTCATACCTTTACAGTATTGTGTAACTTTTTAAGGTCGTGAACAATTGATTTGTCCCCATTTCATTTTCTTGAAAATGTGACATGTTTAAAGCGTGCATCTAAAAGTATTCAACAAAGGTCTTAATTTATCCAGTCCACCTTTCATTCTTGAGTCACGAAAAGAAAAATTGACAAGGGGTATGAATAATTTAGTTGTTAACTGTATATGACCTTGAAATTTCATTCAATTTGAATAGAACCTGCGAGATTGTCAAATGATGCCTTATGTGTTGTCACGGATGACAGAACACCATGGGATGTATTCTGAAAACGTTTTTCCAACGTTTTTTTTTATAACACTACAGTCTAGTTGGGAAAACCGGTCACTCAAAGGTTTTACTTTTTGAGGCACTTCATGATCATTTTGAAGCTTTAGGGCTTCAATATAACACCATTCCACAGACGCTGATAAAACGTAGGGCCATGCATCTCAGATTTGGCCTTGTTAAACAATGCTTTTAAGATAAAGTTTGTATTTTGAAAGTTGTAATTTTTTCTTAACTTTTCGTATATCTTTTCTATTTTGTATTTTCCAAGTTTATAATGTATAGTATTTTACTATTTTTAACATGATTGAATTTTTAGTAGAACACGGGACTTAAAAAGTATGAACACTTTCATATAGGTAAGGACTATAACTTGATCCAGGATGGCGGCATTAGAGGCGTCGGAGGGCCAAGATAAATGGCGCTATGCTGTGGCCTTTGCAAAGTTTATCATCCATACCCTTCATCCTGGCCTTCCAAGATCACTGTCTGTCCTCCTTCCATCTTTGGTCTACCAGCTGGACTTGGACTCCACAACAGTTGGGTTCTTTATCACACTGGAGGCCGGAATGTACTACCTTGCTTGTAAGTCGTTGATGTAAGAGAAAGAAAGGATGATAGAGATATAACAGAGATGGAGAGCGAGAGTGAGAGAAGGATCCATGGGAGAGTGAGAGATAAAAGGGGAAGCCTTCAGACAATATTTAAGAGAGAAAGAGAGACAAAGATGAGTAGCTAGAAAAGGACGAACTAGAGAGAAAGAGACAGGGGAGAAGAAATACAAAGATAGATAAATAGATATATGGGGATAGAGAGAGAGGAAGGTAGTATCGAGGGAGACAGGAATAGTCGGGTCATTAGTTAAACTGCGGGCCGAAGTTTTTTTTTTCTATTTTCTATTTATGTTAAGCCCCAGAGTTAACAATCTCTTTACTGAAACTGTGTTAAGAATATCTTATATTTTATAGGTAACGCACCCGACACTCCCATTTTTCATTGATTATCCAATCAGAATCACTCTCAAAATTTACCCTCAGCCAATCACGTGTTATGTTTGATAACGCATTCAGCTATAGCGCGTATTTTATAGTGAGCATCATCAATTATTGATGGATTGATTGCTTGATTGATTTTTATTCGACAAGCTTCCAACATACAACAATATACAATAATAACAGATCAGAAATAAGTCAGTTTGAACAGGATAACCCACGAAAGCTCGAGAGCTTATTTCCAGTGGGGTCCCTTACAGGCATGTATAAAATTAATAACTTAAAATACTAATAATTATTTACAGACAGATAAAAAAAGATAAAATAATTACTTATTAAAGATAATAATAATAACAACATTAAACTGATGATAGAAATGATAATAAGTACAAGAAGAAAAGGAAGAAGGAGAAGAAAAAAAAGAGGTAGAGGAAGAAGAGGAAAATAATGATGAATTTGTAGAATTTCTATAACGTACGAAAACATAAGTATATACAAAATGAAAAAGTATGAACCGGCAGAAGAATACAAATTTCAATCATATAACATGTCATTTACTTCTCTTATCTGACTGTCAAGAATTAGGGCATTTCTCTAATTTCCTCATGCGCACTACCTTTTGTTCGAGCCTTTGTCACTGAAGTTTTCATGAAAAGCTACTGTGTTTACACAGTGATCCGCCTCGAGGGTTGAAGCCGCGAGGCGTGTTGAACCCTATACAGCGCACAAATGCGATAGTATTTACACTGGAAAAAAAAAGGCGACTTCAACCCTCGAGGCTGATTACTGTGTAAACACGGTAATATTTTTTGTTGTTCTTCACGTATGGTTTACTACCAAAAGTTGTAGATTCGCAGAATCATTTTGTAGTGATCACGGGAACCGAATAGGAAAAACGAAGGAAATATATATGTAATGTATTTCACGTATAAATATAGAGATGAACAATAATTAAAAGACCTCCAGACCAATGTTATTTTCTACATTAAAGCCCCACTGTCCTACTTGTAGCTACTTGCTCCCTCTATGTAGAAAACATCCCCAATCGGTGCCTGTTGGTCCCCCATGATCCTCTTTTTCTTATGTTAGTTGAGAGCTGAGTTAATGAGATAGCCACACGTCAGTGACCTGGCTGGGTGGTCTAATCCCTTCTGGCCCAGTAGTATCGACGGTCTTTAACTTCTATGTTATCTCTTGTAAAAGAGTTTTTAAAACACCGAGTTCAACGTACCAAGCTCAAGGTACATGATTCCATTATAGATGCGGAAATAAATACAGTTAATACTTGATTGTTAGACCTAGGCTAGCCGATAGCCTAGATCTGACACGTTTAGCGATACTTACCCACCAAATTTTGTAAAAGTGCTATAAAATGACTTTCTACGTAATTCGAACGTGCTTTCTATCCAATATATATTTTGAGTTAATTATTCGAAGGTCTTTGTAATGGTAAAGTGGTGCATTAAGGGGGTGAAAACCGCTTTCTATCATTGGTTTAACTTTTCTCATCCAGGTCCGATCAGCAATTACTTGTTCCAGAAGTTTAACCCTCGTCTGGTAGCAACGTTTGGCGGTTTAATTGCGGCGATCTCACTCATGGCAGCATTTTTCAGCCAAACAGCGGCTTCCCTCGGCTGCTCTTTCTTCTTCACAGGTAATTTGGTATTTAGACCTTACTCTTCTTCATGAATCGTAGTAAAAATCCACTCTTTTAGGAGTTGATTAGGAATGACTCCATTTTGTAGAGGAAATTTACGCTCAACGATTCTCATGCAGGCGGGAGTCCCGCTCCGCACGGCAGTCATTTTCGGCCAAAAGTGGTTTACCTCAGCTGCTCGTTCTTCTTTACGTCTTACTTTATACATGTACTAGTATTTAGGGCCTACCCTCTACGTGGAAATCCATCCTTTTCAGGAGCGGATTAGAAATCACTTTGTTTTTGAGTGAAAATGCACGCGTAGATAAGTGGTATCATCTTTGAAAAGTGTTATTTTAACTACTAATTTTGCGCAATTAGGGACGCCTAAAAAAATGGATTTCCAGTAATCTGCATTGAGAGAGAGTATCCCTTATGAAGTGACCGCGATAGAATCATGTTGAGCGGAGCTGAAGAATGAACATGATTAGGGTAGGTTGTAATCAAGTTTATTTATAGTTCAATAAAGGTAAATAGTTATTACGGCTTTGATAGAAATAAGGAGGTACGTTTTTTGCGTTATTCTGTTAAAAGATGTTTTATCTATTGAAAATTAAGGCTCTCCTGTATTGTTATTCTTAGGAAAAAAAGAAACATGATAGTTCAAAAATAAAAGGAATTAATTTTCAATTCGTTGTGTTGTTTTGTTCAACGAAATTTGAGCATATTAGGAATTCCTTCGTTTTGGAGTAGAAATTCACCTTCAGATATAAAGGGGTATCAATTTTGAAAACTGAAAAAAAGCGTATCATGAAAAAATGAAAGAAAATTCATTTCTACTTCATGTCCGTTTGCTCTTGTTTAAATTCAAGACACGTTAATGGTAACATATTTAAGCTCACCTTTCTAATATCATTATGTGTCCTCTATTTTTAAATCTTATCATGCCACAGGGCTAATCCTAGGCTGATCACAGTGCATGCATATACATTCTGCCGTGCACGTCAGTGCACAGCAATAGCAAATCTATGCTGAGAAGCCATTTTTCAACTTATGATTTAAAAAATTCAAAAACATGTAACAACATAATTTTTTCACAGATATTTCAGTCATTCTTTTAACCCATTATACTTAAAATCCTGTGGGTGTGGGTATTAGGGAAAGTATTTATTTTATTTTTTTAAAAAGGGATGTTTTTGACACCGCGCAAATTGGGCCAGTGGGTGTGTGCAATCACCACGGACAATACTGCACTAAATATCCCGGCAGATTGGAAAAAACTCCCCTGTAAAAAATGGACTTACCACCAATGTTTCATTCACTGGATTTCAATGACCTTACCATATATGGTACCTGTGACCTTTCCCTGGCTACCCCAGCAACAGGTACATCGGAATTTTGTTTCTACACGAAGTTACATTGAGTTGAATGAATTTTCAGAAAATGCTCATAAATCCGTAAATATTGCCCGATTTTCAAATCCTAAACTGGTTTTCAGTAGTTTAACATCCATAGTTTCTTGCCACATGCTCCGATTTTTAATCCATCGAGTGAAACATTACTGGAAATTGCTGCGAAAGTTCAGCTCATCATTTTATTCAGCGTGACTGTTTTGGTCTCAGTGAGGCCATGGCACAGCACTCACCGAGAATACGTGAACTGGCTGGTTGGACTGCACAAGAAATCGACCTTCTCATCCAAAACAAACAATGTCCAGGTATGTTTTGTGTGATTATTTATGATGAATAATATATATGGAAGTCAAATGTGTAAAATATTAAACTATGAAATGGTTTTAAAGAGAGGTACAAGCTTTTAAAATCGTGATATATTTTCATAGGCCATTTAAGGGAGTAACTATATTAAAACTAATTGCATTGTTTACAACTGTAGTACACGACCCACGCTGCACGCTGTAGAGTTCGCGCATGCGCAGTGAGATTATCCGTGTCTACCGCTATTTACACTTAGTTTACACCCTCCCCAGTTAAATGTCGCTTATATTATGATTGATAGAGGTGGGTTCTTATTATGGGATTTATGATATAATTGGGAGTGTTTTTGTCCTGATGAGTACTATTATTTTGTGTTTGAGAAATCAGTAGTCTGCATTACCAATATAGAAATTTTAATTAGAACTTGAAATCCAAAACTTTGTTGAACATGAACATGATTCAAATCATTTACCATTTACGAACACAAAAAAACCTTTCACAAATATTTCTGTGTGTATTTTTATTTCCAGATCACTGGCACCACAATCCAGTCCCCACCTTTGCCCTTATGGAGACGATACGTAGCGCTATTGACACATCAGATACCAGCTATCGTAAAGGATTTCCACCAATATTGGATTGCCTTGGTCTCAAGCATCCTACTAATTTAGTAGGATTAATATCAAAAATCAAACGCCATGTTTTGCTTTAAATTGGTACCAATCAACTCTCTACAACACATAGATCCAATTCCAAAAGAAAAAATGTGGAAATACGCCACCATATGGCAAAGCCAGTGTTTACGCATATTTAATTAGGTAAAGCTAATATTCACTTTTTTATCCAATATTGCCATGTATATTGATACATGCAATTGCCTCTCATTTGCAAATGCAAGCATCTACAAAGCTCAAACTTTCTACAGTTGTTTTATATAGATCAGGAAGTTAGGTGAGAAGGAAAAAAAATATATAAACATTGTCTAATTTGCATAACGGTGTTGCGAATATGTAATTAGCTAATTATCAGCTCATTTGCATAATTAATTAGTTTTCATAAATCTTATTATATAAATGGATAGGGATTCATTAGTTGAAGCTTGCCACAAAGTTGTATCAAACAGACTCATTTAAAACTTGAGATATTGCATTTACGCATATTAATTAGCTGGACTTAGTCGTTTTTTGAACATTTCCAAACCTGCGGATTGGTGAAATTGAACAAAATGTGTTTTTTATCAATCCGGTGCACCAAAATGCAACAAGTCTGGTTCTTGAATTTTATTTTTCATGCTTATTTCACTTTGGTTTCACAATACATATCATTTTTAAGACCATGTAATACTCTATTATGTCAAAAAAACACCCTTAAACATGTAAAAAATCAATTTTTGCCATAATTTGCTATTTGCCGCAGGTTTTTGAATGATTTTACGATATCTTCAAAAGACCATATCTCAGGAATGCCTTGACAGAATTTGAAAATTTTTGCAGCAAAATAAATATATCATTAATATCTTTAATATGACACCAAAATAAAGAATGTCTTATGTGTATTATTTTTTTGAGTGCTCTAATCCCCATTGTGCCAAACCCCAAATCCTCCCGTGCCAAGTTTATTTAAAGAAAATCTGATTAACGCGATGGTTCTATGAATAACGTAAGCGAAACACACAGCACACTACAATGAGCATAAACAATAACTGCTATTACGAATGCGTGCAAGCATGCATGAAGCACCGAAGCAATGGCTTGCTCGCATGTACCAAACACTATACCAGTAGCGTGCATGCAGCCTTATGGCAGGATATGAGTTAATACATCACCCCTGTCATGATATACATGAAGAATTTAAAAACACGATCGGAAAACACAAGGCCCGGAAAATTGCAAATACTGAGGAAAAGTTGTGGTCTTATCAGGCATTTTCGCACATCCGCTTTGTCAGATTTTAAAGATATTTTAAAGACATCACCCCGTCATGTAACCTAGAGAAAAAAATGATGTTTTATTAATGCGTTTTATTTGTTGGTTCTCTCCAGGCTTTTTCTCATCCTCGTTACGTCAGCTTTCAAGCATAACTCTCGAACAACATTTCGGGGACAAGTATGGATTCGCCGAGACTGTTACACACGTGGGTAGTCAGTTAGGAAGTTTCCTTTTACCTTATTTTACCGTGATGTGTCTTAACGCCTATGGAACAAGAGGTGCCTTATTGTTTCTAAGCGCATTATTATTTCATGGCGTACCGATTGGAATCATCATGCGCCCTCCACGTCAACAAAGCCGCTCTGAAACAATAGGTGGCGATTTAAACAAAAGGGACGAAGACGATGACCAAAAACTTAACCCGCTTCCAAATGGAAGCGATGTTGGCGCTTGTGAAAGTGACGAGAATGATGTAAGTCAAGAAATTGACATAAAGGGTAACGATGAAGGTATTTGTGAAAACGATGAGAATTACTCAAATTCAGAACCGGATTCGAGTGCCCAGCCATTGATTGGAAAGAGGAAATCACCAAGTCGGGCCAATATGAAGGCAAAGACATTAAGCGAAGAAAAGAGTCGTGTGTCATCGAAATTAACCGCTATCCGGGAATATCTTCGATCAGCAATCAATGCTAGTTTTTTAAAGAACGAACGCGTTTTCATGTACCTGCTGCTTCCGTGCAGATTCATATACGAAATAAGCTACACCAGTTGGGCATATTTTTCAGTCTCCTACGGCGTATCTGTGGGAATGTCTGTTGAACAAGCTGTGTATCTTGTTATGATTGGATCTGTTGGTGGTATTACCGGTCGGGCGGTACTCATAGCAGTTCTCTTCAAGTATCCGCTGTCAACACCACAAATGTTTGCTGCTAACATCGGAATAGCAGCGGCCGGACTCCTCGCTCACCCCATCAGTTCCTCTCTGATGTACTTGATGATATGTTCTTTCGTCACTGGCTTCGGCTTCTACAATACCATGTCCAGTTTATACGGTGTTGTGTCCCTGAAAGTGAAAAAGGAGAATTTCGCCAAGGCAATGGCGTACTTGATGGTGCAAAGTGGGTGCTCCCTTCTCCTATCTGGAGTTCTTACAGGTACGTAAATACCATTAACATTAAAGGACTACTGCACAGCTGCCCCCCACCCCGAGACAAGTACGTAAGTTGTCAGATTTGTAATTGTTTTACCCTCCTCAGAGGGTAATGACAAAACAGGGGATGGTTGTCCGTAAATTGATTTCTTAGCTGTCCAGGTTGTCCGTGCAGTTGTCTGAGGTATGAACATATTGTTTTCCGTTTAACCATAATTTTTTGATGTGTTGATTAATAATGACAGTTAAATTCTCAAACTACTTGGGAGTCAGAATTAAAAAATATATATAATGTGGGATTAAGATATCTCATATATTGTAACGAAGGCATCTCAAAGACTTTGCTTCAGAGAACTTTTGCCAAACATGTTTAGAATCCGTACCGGGTGATTCAAGATTTTGCTATGTCGAGATTGATTACCAAACTAAACACCAAAATGGACTGACTTTTTCTTCTTGTTTTAAATTATTTTTCCTTTCAGGTTTCCTGTATGACACGTTTAGGTCTTACCCAACCATATTCCGTATCATGGGGGTGTTTATGGTCGTCGATTTTGTGGCGATATGTACGTTCATCTTTACGGAGTCCAAATCAAGGCAAGGCAGAAGTATGTGTACGTGTATTTGAGATGAACTGACATTCGGAGTGCATAACAGCATAATGACGTGTCAAATGGAACATGACAAACCAACGTGACGACAGCTCTACTGTCGAGAGTGGCAAATGTAGATTAATGGCTTGCAAGTACAAATGTTGCTGACTAGCCTTAAATGGTTCCAAAACTTCTTTTTTTAAAGGTGAAATTCAAAGAAAATCACAAATATGTCAACTAATGTATCACTAGACACTGGTAAGCTAACAGATGGCCATCGTATAAGTTTTGGGTCAACTACATATCGGGTGATTAATAAAAATACAAATACAACCACCTCCATAGCAGCAGGGATATACGAGAGATTCGCCGGAAAAATATCGACGTTTTAATGACGTTACGATATGGACCGATACTGCCCAAGCAGACGACATCCCATAAAGAATGAACATAATTGCAAAGCTATTATTTGTCAAATTATAATGAGTTTAGTGTATATAAATGTAATGGCATGTCAAACCATTCAAAAAGGGGATATGACCCGATTCTGATAACTAAAATCGTTTGCTTGTAAATACACAATCAAAGAAACCAGACTTTCAAATTGAAAACCCCCCGGAATGATATTGAGGACGGCATTTGTTCCCTCTTGAACCGCCAAACATACCGCGGTGTATGCAGCTGAATATACAATGGCGTCTTATTTTGTTTACAAGCGACAGATTCTTTTATTTTTGTATCGCTGCATTTGTCATCAAAATAAAACCATGCGCGGGATTTAGAGTGAGGCAATATATTATTCATTTAGTCTGACGGTAGTGAAGAAAGAGAAAGAACTCATGAGAAGATGAAAAAACAGGCACTGAAAATGTGTGAGATGTCATGGAACATCGTCTGCTTGTGCAAATCGTGTCCATACCGTGATCTCACAAACTACTTGTAGTCAGAATTTAAAAAAAATATAATATGGGATTTAGAAATCTCATATATTGTAACGAAGGCATCTCAAAGACTGTACACACACACACACACACACTACGTATCCTCAAAATCAAAACAGGCACTGAAAATGTGTGAGATGTCATGGAACATCGTCTGCTTGTGCAAATCGTGTTCATACTGTGACCTCACAAACTACTTGTAGTCAGAATTAAAAAAAGTATAATATGGGATTTAGAAATCTCATATATTGTAACGAAGGCATCTCAGCAGCATTCATGGGACATCGTCTGCTTGTGCAAATCGTGTCCATACTGTGATCTCACACATCTCAGCAGCATTCGGAGAGCTCTTCAGGTGCTATGCCGGTGCTGTATTTAAGCCTTTTTTAATCTATGATAATCATTACTTCGAATGTTTCCAAGCAGACTAATCACCAACAACGATGAAGTTGCATATAGGGATACAGTTGATTGTTTGTTTCTTGGAGCGAAGAAAATTCACTTGTTCTAAATGCCACACAAACTCATGAAATGATCTTTGACTGCAGGAAAAACGGTGGCACAAATAACGTGTCCCTGTACATTGATGGAAAAGCCATACCACAGGTGACTGAATGCAAATACTTAGGAGTTGTAATTGATAACAAACTGAAGTGGGATAGTAATACCAAGGTAATACTAAGCAAGGCCAACCAGCGTATGTATTTTCTAAGAAAGATGAAAGCATTACATGTGAAAAGTGATACAATGTTCCTGTTCTACCAATGTGTCATACAGTCAGTCATCTGTTTCTGCTGTCTAGCCTGGTTTAACAGCTTTAGTGGGAAAAAACAGAGCAAAGTTGAATAAGATAGTGAAACATTCCAGCAGAGTAATTGGGTATCTGTGAAAGAGCTGGGAAAGAGTTGTAGAAAGGGCATTATTGGCTAAGCTGCAAGTGATTGTGACGGATTCTAATCACCCTCTGCATAATGAAGTGGTTTTAAATAGATCAGGAAGAATTAGGTTACCAAGAATAAGAACTGATAGGTTCGGCAGGTCCTTTCTCCCAAGTGCAATGAAAGTGTTTAACAACAATTTCTGTAGATGAATGACCCTGTACACCCCCGACTACGATCCCCCTCTCATTCTATCTCTCTCTCTCTCTCTCCTCTGTCTTCTTCTGCTCTCTCTCTCTCTCTCTCTATCCTACATATATATATATATATATATATATCTCTCTCTCTCTCTTTCTGTCTGTCTCTCTCTCTCTCTTCATATCCTGGAAGTACAGGGGGTGAAGATTGGTCGGCTTGTATAAGGTCAAGGGGGAGGGGGTCCTCCCTGCTGTTATGGTTGGGTGGTTGGTAGTTTGTAAGTGACATGTGGACTCATCAATTCAATTCAATTCAACAATGTTTTCAATATCTCACACTTCACTTTTCCTCCTTTTCCTTTTCCTTTCTTTCCTCTCTTTCCTTTTCTCCACTTTTCTTTCTTCTTCTTTCTTCTTCTTTCCTTCTTGTCTCTCTTCTAGCCTCTTCTATCTGTCATCAATTTTCTTCTTTCAACTGTACAGTGTATCTACCATCTATATGTACTGTACATGTACTAGCATACAGTTGTATTTGTACTTGTTGGCATGCATAGCAGTGTTTCATAAATGTAACAGTACTAGGCACAGGTGCAATATAAATAATGTCTATTACAAAGCAATGTTTTGAATAAAATTGTATATGCATCATCTCACACTGAACTGTTCCTCTCTTCCACTCTCTCTCTCTCTCTCTTTTCCTTTCCCTTTCTCCCTTTCTCTGTCCCTTTCTCTCTCTTGTTCTCTCTTTTGTCTTGTCTTTCCTCTTTGCCATCCAGTATGATGTACTTTTAGTTTATGTATGCTACTCAAAATAAACAGTTTTTATCTGGAATTTTTAACAATTGATGAATAATTGATTTTAGATCTTTGCTGTGACTTGTTCTATTTATATGACATTGATTGTTGTCATGTACATTTTCTGCTATTTATTTAAGTTAGTATTGTCTGTTGGGAGCCAGGGGAGTACAAATAATCAAATAATTCCCCTGGCTTTCAACAGAGAGGTTAAATTATATTACATTGTTATGTTATTTATGTTATTTGTAGTTACTGTCTATGATATGTTAATGTATTGTTATATTTATACAAATGTGAGCTGTAAAACGATTTTTATGCCTTCATTTTAGTTTGTGCATGACAATAAAGAAATTCATTCAAGCATTGAATTTTGATAACCTTGTTGAATCAAAGTTTCAACTTTGCAATAATGAAAATAAAGTTAGTTTTTAAAATCAATGAATATCTACTTTAAAGTTTCTATTATGAGGGAGTTCACCACCGCCTTTCCTTGATATTAATGCGAAGTACAGACTAATCTAGAGACCATGCATCTTCGCTGACATTCTGATATAATGAAATACAAACTTTCTAGAAGTAATCTTACCTCTGTTAATTAATATTTACTTTATAATAGTAAACTACGATCAACTTCATGTTACAGATAGATACATAACATGGTAAAGATACAGTTTACTGCACAGAGATAGTAGAAACAAGATTGTTTACGAATGATTAAAGGAGATTTTTATGTTACAAAGCCTTGCGAATTGCTTGTCCTTGTTGTCTTACATCTCAAACACTTTGGACATGGTTGTAAGATTTATGTAGATAATGAAAGTTACTGAGATCATGGAAATAGGAGGGGTGGAGGGTAGGGTACCAGTCTTCCTCTACGGAGAGGAAATTAATGTGTAGACACAAACCCTTGTCAGTCGTAATCCAGTGCAATACAATGCGATATGAATGTATCTTTCAGGAATTACAGAGGCACAAACCTCCCCCTCCCCCTCCCCCTCACATCCCCCAAATCTATTATAACCGCTTTCCATCTATGATACCTGTTTTTGTTTGTCTTGCTTTGTTATGATATATGTTTTCGTATCAAATGTTTGCATTGTTGCAGCATTACACCCTTATTTCTCATGTTTAGGACTTATGTATCGTTTGTATTTTTCTCTTTGATTGCAGGGTTTTTCTGTTACACACTTCAGTAAAGATAATGAAACAAAGATCTGGAGTCCCTGTGCTTTCATTGAATCCACTCTAATTCCTGACACGGTCCACCTGGGGTATCTTATCCAACCCACCCCACGACATTTCACTGGTATAAAAAGAATGAAAAATCTCACAATCTTTTTTTCCAAGAATCCTAGATCCCATGCACCCTTCTCTTTAATTATTCAAACAGTTAGCTCGATAGGAGGTGGGATAATTCGAGTGATCAAGTGTTCTCCTAAGCGGGAGGTTCTGTGTTCGAAACCAACTTGATGCGCAAGTGCTCTTTGGTAAGGGAAACCTCCTCAAGTACCCAGTACCTCAGATAATTTTGCTATAAACCGTTTTACCTTTTTCAAGTGTATTTACCCTTCTCTTTACATTCTGTTGTTATATTTTTCCTTTTTCAAAAAATACTTCTGACCATTAAAAACAACTTTGTTAAAACATTTAAAAGGTTTAAACAATTAAATGCTCAGCCATTTATTGAAATGGGGAAATCATCAAGTCGGGCTAATGAATGCACAAACATTAAAAGAAAAGAGCTGCGTGTCATTGACAAAGACCACTATCCGGGACTATATACGGTCAGCAATTAATTGCCAAGCCTTTTATTGAAAGTCTGGAATCGACCACATACAGATATTGTATTAATATTGTTTCATTCTTGTATTTTAAATAGTATCAGTGGACTGGAGACAAACTCAAGCTTTTCGTCTTGCACTCAGTATAGATTAAACAGCAACCATAGACATAAAGCAAAATTTGCACATGGTTTCAAAACGTTTGGTTCATAGTTGACGCTTGTCGTTCATATTTTATGAAACAGGTATTTTCATGGCAACCGAAGGGGAACTCTAATTTCCTGTACATCTGTTGAAAATAATATTGGAAAGAATAATTCAATTCATTATTTTCAGTCTTAATCATCGCTTCCAGTAAAATAAGAAATAGGAGCTCATCACTCAATTCGATTCATAATAATATAGGTAGAGCAAATTGAATATATCATCATTCAGCACTTACAGCTGAAGTCCTGAAGTGAATACTTTTTCTTAATAAGTCCTGAAAATATTCTTGACGTTATCGGTCATTATTTGAGAATGCATTCGCCTGCAATAAGTTTCTTCATTAACCATTCTGCAAAATGATGACAATTGTTGGTGAAAAGATGATAAGCACCATGAATCGGTCCGAACTTCGATGCTAGGTTCTCCACCTGGCTCAGCGTGCAGTTGCTTCCCCGCTGCAGACTCCATATCGCCGGACACACGTGCGGGTCGCGGCCGATGTTCGCCGTGCTGTAGTCGTAGATGATGCTGGCGCCCCACTCGAAAGTCTTGCCCCGGAAGTAGACGAAGGAGTGATCGAATTTGTAAGGGTTGACCTTGCCCGTCGGTAGCTTCATGCTCTGTGCGATCTGATTGGTGTAGTCTGTAGGCAGGTTGATCAGCGGATTTGCCGTGGGCTGTTCAGCGGGTTTGTCAGGATTCGTGGGAAGACCGCAAGTGAAGTCGATGAATTCCATGGCTCCAAGCCAAACATCCGCCATGGGTTCTGTGCATGAGGTATAAGTGGATGAGTAGGCGGAGGCCGGGAAATAAGGGGAAGTAGAAAGGTAGAGCGTGGGCATGTAGAATGAAAAACATGTAGACAGAGAGGGGGCACAGATTGGGAAAAAAATGGTTGAGAGTTGTAATTAGATACACTATATTACTATCATTGCACATATTATAACTTGGTGCACACACTAACATTTCGAACTCGCGCTTTTAAAGCCCCACTGTCCTACTTGCAGCTACTTGCTCCCTCTATACCGTGTGTCTCAAAAAAAACGTAACACTTTTGAAATGGTTGCCAAATTGAGCATATATAATTTTATGAAAAAATGTTGATATGTATGGAAAGCTAAAGGACCAACCTTTCATATGATATGAAAAAATTGAAAAAAAAATCATGCTTCGATGAACAGTGTTCACTTAAGTTAGAGGTATGAAAATGGGCCTGCGCAGGATTTTTCCTTCCAATTTTGGACAGGTAAGTTACTTTTAGCATACAAAATAAGTTTGATATGAGATATTCATGATCGATGGATTAAGAGTTAAAAGGATGTTTTGAATACCAGTCCTTTCTCTCTGTCATTTATCAATCCCCAAACACCACCCCTGCCACACACACACACACACACACACACCAACTTCCACTCCCATCTTATTGTATCATTGATCTGGTAGATGTGAACAGGATGAAGGAAGAATGGGAAAATGTTAAATTGAAATACCGTATTCAAAATCATAATTGACATTATGCAACCCACTCTCCTCCCCCCCACAACCTTTTCCCATCCCATCACCTACCCCTTGCCTTTTCTTTATCAGTTTTCTTCCGTAAGTTTGGTGGATCATCAATCACATTTTATTCAGGTTTTATGAATGACCCAAACATGTAATAGCTAAGTACATCATTCATTATGCATTGAAAATACCAGAATTCGAGGTATTCAAAATATCCTTTTGATTCAAAATATCCTTTTGATCCATCGATCATGAATATCTCATATCGACCTTATTTTGTAAGTTACAAGTAATTTACCTGTCCAAAATTGGAAGGAAAAATCCTGCGCAGGCCCATTTTCATACCTCTAACTTAAGTGAACACTGTCCATCGAAGCATGATTTTTTTTTAATTTTTTCATATCATATGAAAGGTTGGTCCTTTAGCTTTCCATACATATAGACATTTTTTCATAAAATTATATATGCTCAATTTGGCAACCATTTCAAAAGTGTTACGTTTTTTTTGAGACACACGGTATAGAAAACTTCCCCAATCGGTGCCTGTTGGTCCCCCATGATCCTCTTTTTCTTATGTTAGCTGAGATCTGAGTTAATGAGATAGCCACCTGTCAGTGACCTCACTGTGTGGTCTAATCCCTTCTGGCCTAGTAGTATTGACGGTCTTTAAAGCTTATCTGCCATAGTTTACAGGAGGGATTAGAGCGCCCTGCAAGGTCACTGGGCAGGTGGTTATCTCATCAACTCAGCTCTCATTCAACATAAGAAAAAGAGGATCATGGGGGACCAATGGTCACCGATTAGGCATTGTTTGTTATATAGAGGGCGCAAGTAGCTACATGTAGTGCAGTGGGCCTTTAAAGGGATTGGGTAACTTTGTCTCGGATTCTGAAACAAAATCCTTGATTTAGTTTATGCTGCAATGATAATTATAAACATTTAGATCAGTCTGGAACCCCATGACTTTTACAAGCCGATCGCATGTCTGATTATCAATATATTTATGATTGGAAATCGAAATCAAATTTTGTGTTTTCCTAACGGTTTTCATAACACTACAGTATCTTGGTGAAAACGCGTATGGTAAAAACCGGTCACTCAAAGAATTTTACTTTTTTGAGGCATTTTTTGATCAGTTTGAAGCGCATTTTTTTTAGGACTTCAATATTACACCATCTCACAGACACTGATGACACGTAGGGCCGTGCATCTCATATTTCATATTGTTAAACGATGCCTTGAATGTTAACTTTAGTTTGATCATTAATAGTTCTAATACTTACGGAGTATAACATAATTATCAAAATCTCAACTATTAAAAATGTAAAGTTTATGCACTGGGTATTTTACCACCTTTACAAAAGTGATAACAACTTTTTTCTCATACACAAACCGGGAAGTGAGCTTATTCATTATCTTATAGTTTGACAAAAGTACAAAATAATCCGAAGCACTTATTAGTGTATCGGTGTGGCTTCTTTGCTGTAACCGGTTGACCTTTAGTATCTTCTTGTGGGTGTATTTCCTTGCACATTGAAGTTTTATCAACTGTCTAGAGTATTACTAGATCGATAAAAGTGCGGGAGGGGAGAGCTGTTTACAGGAAGTGAAATTTCCGGAAACTCTATTGCACAGAAACTGCAGACATTGCGGATTCAAATTTAAACAAGTAAGCCTAAGTACAAGATTTCAACTCCCAGTGTAACGAAATATATCTATCAAAAGGATACAGCCTTATAACGCCCTAGAACACTTACAACTACGTTTAGATAAAGAGAAACAAGTTTATGATATAATGACAAAATACAAATCAGTTAATACCATTATATGCAGTTTGATGTATGACAGCAATGCTTACCATTTAAGATCCCATGAAGGGGTTTATCCGGTTTTCTCGAACCTCTGCTGGAAGCAGTGCAGGCAGAACATAGGGTCACCGTCAGGGACAGACTGAGCACATTCAGCAATAATTTCCACCACATGATGAATTTGTGGTCAACAAAATCCACAGAGTTTGTTTTAATCCAAATACGATGTTTGAATCGAAAGAATTAAACATGGACAGCATGTACGGGTTTAATCTGCAGGGCAACGTCGTCCAACGGGCGATGAATGAAACCCCATTTGTCAGTACTCGGAGCAAAGGGTTTCTAGCACTTCTGTTTCAGTGCAACTTCGCTGTTCTTCAACTGATACACGTCACGTACATCGAATGGTATCACGTCAGGAAGTGACCTATTAAACATGACAACCCATGCCTTTTTTCCGATGAAAGTAGCTATTTGTGGCTCATGGTCGAAAGGGGGGAAACGTCATAATTATGACTAACCCCATCCCCGTTCAGACTATAACATAAAATAATCGCACGGTTTTTACAAAAACGAAGAAACCTATTCTAGTCTGAACGTAGTGTAACGAAACATCATAACGCGAAACGCATATTTAGGCAGCATTTTGACCGAAAACTCGATAAGATTCAGGAAAACAAACGTCTTATCGTACAGAAATCGTAAAACGGGGAGGAGCTAATTGTGAACGCGCACTTATGGTTGGCCAGCTGTTATGTCAACTGACCTTTTTCAATAAACTATCTTTTAAAGACCGTCAATACTAATGGGCCAGTAGGGATTAGACCACACAGCAAGGTCACTGACAGGTGGCTATCTCATAAACTCAGCTCTCAACATAAGAAAAAGAGGATCATGGGGGACCAACAGGCACCGATTGGGGAAGTTTTCTATATAGAGGGAGCAAGTAGCTACAAGTAGAACAGTGGGGCTTTAAACGACGTTTAAATTTATGATGTTGTTTTCTAATGTGTACGCCCCTTTCACCTACGATGATTATTTATACGACGTCACTTTTGAATACACGAGTACGAGTTTCGTATAAATGTCCTCTTGTCTAAACAGGCTATTTGATTATTTGGGCCTCACGGCAACATGCACGCGGCCCCTTCCTCACTGAAGAGGTTCTAATTTTAAAAGGTAGCAGCATGATGCGTCACCCCTAAAGTCAAGGTTGAAACGCGAATGTCTCATACCCCGACAAAGTAATCACAATTGAATTTTCCATAATGACGATAATACTCATACATCTCATTTCTCATTTCAACATTATCATAGCGCCGTTTCTTAAAACCTTATATTTACGTTTTTCCCTTTTATTTAAATATAAGTACACTGTTGGTCATAATGGACCTACGTCCTTAAAACATAATTGACAGTAATGAGGATTAATGCCTCACAAAAGGGAACTAATATAGCTGATCGACACGATTTTTATCCTTGGGCCTCACAGTAACGAGGCCATTGCTAAGCCCCTGAATCATGACTGTACGCAGTGTTTGCTAGGGTACGCGGCCCCTTCCACAAATCCCCCAAAACAAAGAAAATGCAATAAATTGTCAAACAAATATTGCATTTTCCCCCGGCCCCCAACAGGAAAAATTCATCTGTGTGGCCATGCCTTGAACCATAATGATTAGCATAGTAGCACACATATGATTAAGCAGTCACGCAAAACAAACACTCGCAAATTAATATTCAATAAAATCTGAGAATGCATGCCATTATCTAGATCTATTAGAAATAAATATTTTTTTAAAATCCTTCCCTAAACTGGGGTAAAAATAAATATTCCACCATTATGACCAACAGTGTATATAGAGAGCCTGTGAAAATGTTGATATAAATTGATGATTGGACTAGTCGTCTCCTGTGTTAAACGTTTAACGGTTGATAAGTTAATTAAGATATCCCCTGGACGTTAACATTAGAGCATGATATGAGGGGGTGTTTCACAAATATCCTAAGTTGAACTCATCTCTAAGTTGGACGTAACAGTTTTGGTAAGCCGTTAGCATCTGTGAAATATTTTGTAAAAGTGATAAAAGGCATACAAATGTTGATTCAAATCATTCATATTTTCTATTATCAAGGAAATTTCATGTTCTTGACGTGGAATTTATGAAAAATCCAACATACTTAGATTTTAGCTTTTAAAAATTTATTTTTAAGGCTACAAATGGCTCTCCATAATGTTTAAGTCCAACTTAGAGTTAAGTTTGACTTATGATCTTTGTGAAACACCCCCCCCCCCAGATCCGTTATTCACATTCTGTAACTGTTAACTCCATAATATAGCCAAGCTTGTTTCAATTCATTTCCTTAAAGGTACTGTGTTTATGTTGCAGCAACATCAAATTTATGTAGAACTTTGCAGGAATTACGAATATGTCACTTATTCCCTATATGTGAAATTTAAACATAAGAAGTGTCCTAGTATTTAAATTATGCAAAGACAACCCGTTTACCCTCTAGGCTTAACTGGCAGATACTATTAAGTAACAGACTGACATCTTTTTTTTCTTTGGTAATATCATACATAAAATGAGCTGTAACAGATACATAAGCAATGTTGTCTACATCAATAACCCTTTGCGTGTAATGGCTGAAATTAAACTGATTGAATCTTTGTGCAGCAAAAAATCAGACTATTACTTAGGTGATGCAATCACTTAAGTCGATTCGACAGCTGATGGTTTCTATTTTCCCACTAAAAGCCATTTTCAAGCCCTTTCGTTTTGAGGGAAGATCTAAATTGTTAATGTCTTTCAAATGCCGTTGGAATATAACCTTTTCATTTTTGTTGGCATGCAAATGGGACATAGTTCCGTTAATAGAGGGTGCGTCACGCTCAAGAACGAATACAAATTAATTTTTAAAAGAAATATCCTCCAGGCAAAGATATTCTAAAATCAAATAGTCTTTTCTGATATATTCAAGGTTGGTCTATTCTTTTGAAATACACAAGAGGAATCCAAAAATAGCTTAAAACTTAAAGAGCACCTCTTTGATGTGCATATATATTGATATGCGCAGAGAAGTGTTTTTTTAAATAATTTGTATTATAGGTCAAAGTGAATATCACGCGTCAATGTAATTTTATTTTACCTAAACTGAAATAACCTTGGAATGATTATATGCTGATAATCTGCAATCTTGTTTTATTTTTTATTTTTTTATCACAGCTCATAAAACCAAGCAATTCATACAAAAACATAAATGATTTGTGACTTACCAGTACCCTACACGGTTATCATAACTTGCACCAGCAGTTGAAAACTTTTTTTTTAAGTATGCACGGCTCTTTATCTTGCCATTAATATATAGAGGAAGAATATTTTCTAGAAAGAGAAAATTATGTAGCCTTGGAAGAATGCTTTCTTGATTTCCTTACATATTTATTATTCTTGTAACAACATTTTTAAGTGCAAAATGCAATGAACTTTATCTGAAAAATAGGACATTTGTAATGTGCAGATCCAGGTCATGTTTCAATATTTCCATCTTCTTATTACTGAAAATGAGAACCAGTCGGAACTCATTGGCATATTGCAAACAGCTCTTGACTCTCATATGAGAAGTTATTACATGGTGCTTTCACCCTCAGACGTATGGAAATCTTGATTTATATCCTCCATTTTAAACATATACTGTATACCGAGGTCTTATAATGGACCTTAAATGCCTAAATCTAGAAAGCTTTTATTTAAGAATATAGAACACATGAGCAAAAGCGGTAATCCTTTTCGGTTAATTAAATTAATCTTGAGTACTAATCATATATATAATTATGCTTACATTCAATTTGTCTCTGAGTAGATTGTGCATATTAAAATCAAGAAATATATATGTCAAAGTATATAATATATGAATATACCCATACAGTCAACAACTTAAGCATACCCTTACAGTCACAGTTTTGTATTTTGTTATTAGTATGTGAAAGATTGGTTCGTCCCGGTGTATGTTTCTTGAGAATGTGACATATCAAAGCCTACATGTGAAAGCATTCGACAAAAGCTTTCATTCAACCAGTCCACCTTTCATTCTTCAGTTAAGAAAAAAAAGGGGGAACCCTTCAAATTTGCAAGGGGTTTGAATAAGTTGTCAACTGTATGACAGGAGTTTAAACAACAATATGAACTTTGAAACTACGCAACCGTTATGCTCTCATTTCCTTCCACAATGTATATATATATATATATATATATATATATATATATATATGTATATATATATGTATATATATAGATAGATAGATATGTGTATATCGGTCAAACTCAATGCATTAGCTTTTAGATGTGATGTTAAATACCAGTGAAATATTATTAAATTACATTGCATCATGATTACACATAACAAAAATCTTTATGATTACTTCTAAACAAAAAATCAAGATGTTTTTTATGGTTACAGTATGAGGTAAATAGGAGGAATACAAAGTATACCTTACCTATGACGGTTATGCTATGTGATTGATTGTGTACATTCTTACCAAAGTTCCATCTTTTCTCACCATTTCAAAAAGCATTTGTACATGTAGAGCTGCTGTATATACAAGTTTTATCAAAGAGTATACTACCTATATTTCTTTTTGTTTATCGTTCACAATCTTTAACGACAAGACGTATCTACAGTAAATGGGAAACTAAGTCTAAAGTACTACCTTTTTTAAATAATCTTTCACAATCTTAAAAGAAAGGACGTTTCTAGATAAAATCCTGAATATATGTCCTATTAAACGCGTTTGTACTGAGCGCTAGAGCAACCTTTAAACCATCAATCTAGATATAATTTTTTTTATATAAGAGAACGCATAAGCAAAAGTGGTAGTAAAAAAAAAGCACACCACCATTTAGATTAAATTTAAAATAATCTAGCGTATTATAATCACACATTAAACCGTATTAAATTATTCTCTAAGAAAATTGCAGAAATGCAGAATTTCGTACAAAGTAAATAAAAAACATAGTAAATATTGATTTAATATATTTAAATTGAACATAAAGAACTGCATCAAATCAGAGATATGATGCATTGAACTAATGTTAAATCTTGCAGGTTCAAATAATTAAACATAAAAGTGAATTACAAAGCAAATGGAAAATATAAAGAACGATTAACATGGTCAAAGAATTACGTTGTTCTTCAAAATGTATATATATTTTCAGAACAGAGAAAGATAACTAAAAGAGAGATAAAAAGGAGGTAAACCATAGAAGGCAGACGGGTAGAGAGGTAGGAAGAGTGATAAGAGTAGAGAAATGGAAAGGGGAAAGGTTAAGGGAGAAAAGAAGAGCTATAGTAGTACTACTAGATTTTTTCTTCTTCTTCTTCTTAGATCTTAATATTTTCGTAAGCATCTCTATCGTCAGCATGTCGTGGCGTTTCGTATGCCTCATCCTGATCACGTGAAGATCTCCCTGGTAGCTTGGGAGGGACAACGTTAAGTTCCAAATAACCTTCCTCACCGGGTTGTGGTCCGTTGTAACAGTTTTGTTCCACTGTCCCTTGCTGCTGACTACTAGCTTCATTTGCTGATCTCCTGTAGATATAGAGACCCAATTACACATGACAGTACAAATAGACCTTATGTCCTCAAGGCAATTATACAGGGACAAAAAGATGGAAGTGAAAGAGAGTTAGCATTTTCTCTAGTTACCTATTTATTTATGCTAAAATATAAAGTTAATGACATTGAAATTGTGGAAGAAACTGTCTGGCAGCAATTGGAATAAGGCCTTAAAAAAATGTTGTATTTCCCTTTTCGACCGACCCCAAAACTTCTTAATCATGACAATTCTTTACTTCTCTTATGTCTTTGCTTAGAGAAAAGTCTTAGCAAAAATGCGTATTCTATAAAAGCATTGGGGGGCTAAGGAATTTCCCTCTAAGAGGTAGTTGATATTCTCAGATTTTATTTAATTAAGAGAAAGTGCTTAAATAGCTTGACGTATTCTTGTACAAATGAGATACCTCAGATACGTAAGAATTCTACCCTAAATGTAAGGATACTTCTAAGGCTGTTTGAATAGGGACTATCTCGGGAGTGGCACGCAGTGTCATTTCGGGTTTCCATCAAATGGAATGAAAATAAAAACGTACAAAGTGCAGCTCAGGTTATCAGTTTACATGCATGTAATGCAAACAGCGCTATGCTAGCTAAGCTATAGACAAAGCCTGAATATAGCTGCAGGACTATACTTGTAAATTATGAATGTCGCAAAGAAGTTATCTCTTGGTCCTTGGAAGGAAAATGTGGAGACAGGGGATGATGTGTTATCGGCATAATATTAGGTGGGACAACATTTGTGTATATTATGAGTCTGAAATAGATTAGATTTAGGTATTTGATTAAGTTTAGGCTAGCAGTAGAATATGTAAACGGAAGCCTCAATACAAGAACTGGCCGGCCGTTGCAAGTGCTAACTTCATGGACTCTAATGCTATGGTCACATTACCCAAAAGTAGCGTGCTCGGCGGCCGAGCGGCGAGTTCTTAGACAATTTTGCCCGGCCACCGAGCGGCGCACAGTGGGCCAGGGAGGAACCAAAGTGCGCCAAAACTCATGTTTGGGGATTTATTTTTTATAAATCCAGAGGAAATGTTTGGATTTCCAGGGATTTTCGCTAAAATTTTATTACCAACATTTTCTCTGATGTCTAAGCTTTAAGTTGATACCAGATTTGGCTGCCCGATTCTGCCCGTTATTATGTTAGAGCCGTTTTCCTTGCAACATTGCCCCGAAAATGTGTTCATTTCGGTCCGCGGTGTCAGAATAAGTGTCACGCGCCCCCTCGCGCCGTGATTTATGACCACGAATCCTTCATGATTCAGCCGCGGACCCCCAAAACCCACATTTTTCGGGGCAATGTGGCAAGGGAAATCGGCTCTAACATAACAACGGGCAAGATCGGGCAGCCAAATTTGGTATCAACTTAAAGCTTAGACATCAGAGGAAATGGTGGTATTAAAATTTAAGCGGTACACTGCGGAGATCTAAACATTTCTTCTGGATTTATAAAAAACAAGGATAATTAGTCCATTTTTCAGTGAATTACCCTATAATATATCATGAAGATTGTGTTTCTATTAATTTTAACCAATTCATTCAACGAAATGAACTATCAGGAATATGTGAGAGCAATTTCATATCAATAACTTAAAAACTTCATGTTGAATTGAAAGATTTATAAAATAAGTCACTTTTGCATTAAAACTGTGAATATGTAGGATTTTGCTGTTTGAAGTAGTAAATTTATACCCTTCTTGTGCATAACGGAATTAAATATTTCACTGAGGTATTCCTCTATGTATTACCTTTCAACTGGGCAAGAAAAAAATTGAAAAAAAAAAATCACCCAAACTTAGTTTTGGCGCACTTTGGTTCCTCCCTGGCCCACTGTGAGGCGGCCGCCCAGGCACCGCTTGTTTTAAAGGCGTCGCTCGGTCGCTGCTGAAGTTTTAGCGCGGAGTTAAAATTCGGGCGGCGCCTGCTCACTTTCACTCGCCGCCCAGCCTACGCTCGGTGTCCGGGCGGTCGCCGCCCGGACGCCGACCTAATCGAGCGTTCACCGTCGAGCGATTTAGGTCAAAAATCGAAGCCGCTAGGTCAAAGGCTGTCGAGCAGCCGTCGCCCGGTCGCCGCCCGGTCGCCGCTGGGAGATCAGTCGGTCACTGGGCGGCGAGTCCAAAATCGGTCGGCAGCCTTTGACCTAGCGGCTTCGATTTTTGACCTTAATCGCTCGGCGGCGAACGCTCGATTAGTTCGGTGCCCGGGCGGCGAACGGCCGGGCACCGAGCGTATTTTGGAGCCCCGCCGATCACCGGTCGGCCGCCGTGCAATATCTTTAAAATCAGCCGGCGGCCGGTGGGAGACTGCTCGGGAATCGGGGGGTCACCGGTCGGTCACTGCCGGGACACAGCGCGGAAAAGCTCCGCGATTTCGCCCAGTTTTGACCTAAAATCGACCGGCGACCGACTGGAAATCGACAGGGCACCGCCCAGGCATTGCTGGGGCTCTAAAGCCTGCTCGACTTGTCCAAAAAATCGCTGGGCGATGCCTAAATTCCAGCGGCGACCGAGCAGGCTACTCATCGGTGGGTTGCTGCTCTGATTTGTGACCATAGCTTTACCGCAGCATAAAAAGCCATGTGGGGCTCTTCGAAGTTGTTTGATAGAAAAGTATAGGTAGTCTAGAGTGGATGTTGGATCTAGATCATGGAGTCTTGACTAATCAATCTTTGAAGTTTATGAATGCGGGACGAGACTTTTATGCCATTTCTCGTATTGTTTGGAAAATAAGAGTTATTGAAGGGCAATCCCTTTCAGGTGACATACATCCTGTGATATTCTTCCAAACTGACATCAAAAGAACGGCCAAATCTCACAAATTGTTGTTTCCAATTTCCAGAACTCAACCTTCTCTTTCAGTCTAAAAAAAAAAGCTAAATAAAATCTCAATGTTACGTGTTTTGCTGTGAGACGTACCTGTACTTCCGCATCATTACTGTCATGACGATACAACCCAAAAGGATACCAATAACTGCAACGGAGAGGAATCCAATCAAACCTGGGTAAGAAATAATATTTGAATTTATAAAATAAGATAAGCAGCCACAAACATAAAATCAAATAGCATATCAATGTGTAATGTGTACTCTGGAAGGTTCGTGACTAAGATCAGGAACGTTTGGAAACCGTACGAAACCCGAATTATGATAGACCGTGTCAATGTGAACATTTACTGTTTCTGTCACTGACCAGTGACAATAATATACGGGACAAGATGGGAGAAAAATTCATTAAATCACCTCGAGGAGAATTTCAATACCTCGTAATATATTCAATACAAATAATGTTCTGATTACGCAATACGTGATTGTCAAGCACCACACTCATCACTAAGTGACGCACAAGGCATTTGAAGATGGGGTGATCTATCGACAGTATTTATGATCGTGTTACTGATTTATACAATATGACTCTGTTGTCTAAGAGACAATGGAATTATATAACACTTAAGCCTAGAAGAATTAAATAGAAAATGATCAAATCTATAAGGTAAACATTTTGAAGGCTAATAGTAACTTGCAACTTAACTTACCATATGTAGCAGGCTGGGAGAGACCCAGTTCAGTGCCATTCGGTATCATGGTTGTAGAGGATTCCTGTTCCGCTTCTGTAAATGCAATGAATGAATATAAATTAGGCCTATAGTTACATGTATATCACTAATTAATCCAGGCGCGGATCCAGGATTTCTAAGGGGGGGGGGGGCGCAAATTTGAAATTATGCGAGCCAAATATTGGTACATAATGGTGACCAGCAGTGATGTAATTAGGGGGGTGGGTGCAGGGAGGGGCGTGTTTCCACCCACCCTCCTCCGCGAAGTTCGGAAGCTTTGACATTTCGAGAAAGAAGACGATTCGTTGTGTCGTGTTATCGACTCCTAATCTTCGTCTAAATTCAGTTTCCCCCTCCCGCGCGAAGCGCGAAAGATTTTACGTTTCACTAAATCTTTAGAGAAAGAAGACGATTCGTTGTACCGTTCTCGACTCTTAATCCTTGTCTAAATTTCGTTTCCCCCCCCCCCTTTGACGTTTTATTAATTTTTTAGAGAAAGAAGACCAATCGTTGTAATGTTCTCGACTCTTAATCCTTGTCTGAATATCAAAAATGTTCTTTGTCTACACCCTTTTCTTCATACGTCCTCTTCCTTTTCACTCCTCTATTTTTTTGGCCGGCGTTTTTTGGGGGACCATACTGCCCCCCTGGCTACGCGCCTGCGGTCAGATGAACATATTATGTTGATACCTTGTCCGTCCCGGAAGCTCAGGGGTTTAAGGCAATAATTTACGGTCAGATTAGCACTCAGGGGTCCGCCTTAGGGCCCTCGGCGGGGTCCAGGGGCAGAGCCCCCGAAGTTCTGGGTTTTTAGACATTTAATTACGGTCAGATAAGCATTAGTTTGATACCTAATTGTGACACTGGCAGGTTACTAATTGGCGTGGGGTTCAGGGGTCGGAGCCCCCGGAAGCCCAAGGGTTTTAGGCACTCAATTACTCTACCTCATCGTATGGGAAATGTTGTTTCCACAGAGTTTTTGGATAATCTAATTACAAAAATAATGATAGCATTCAAGAGAGTGCGTTTCTATCTACTAGTGGGTGTTTTTAAAGTTTTTAATTTAGGCACAGGCTTTGGAGTTATAGTTTAATGGATTTTGTCTGACATTTTCTTGGGTTATGTAAAATGGATTTCAAGTTTAAAGATAATAGTCACGTTTGTATAGAGCTCCTATGTGTCTAAACGCCTTACATATTACCCCGGTCATTGGATTCCATTGCTAACAAAAAGTCGTGTATATGTTTACTAGGAGATCCTCTCCGAAGCCGCTATCAATGTTATTGGAGACAGTCGAGTTATGGTACGTTGTTCCTTAATCATGGTCTGTATAGCTTTTTGAGCAAATGCTGAACCGTGTATAATATTTTGATTATGATCTACGCGTAAAAACACATACACATATCAACATATAATTTAACTCGTGATTAAAAATGTGGATTTTCTATACCTTCACATTTTGTCTCATTTACATATAGATAGAACTTTTCTTGGCCACAGAAACCAACTCTCCTTTAAACACAAGTGCCATATGGTATTACTTTATCTCCCATGTCATTGATGGTTATTAGGTGGTTTTTAAAGTTTTTAATTTAGGCACAGGCTTTGGAATTATAGTTTAATGGATTTTGTCTGACATTTTCTTGGGTTATGTAAAATGGATTTCAAGTTTAAAGATAATAGTCACGTTTGTATAGAGCTCCTATGTGTCTAAACGCCTTACATATTACCCCGGTCATTGGATTCCATTGCTAACAAAAAGTCGTGTATAGGTTTACTAGGAGATCCTCTCCGAAGCCGCTATCAATGTTATTGGAGACAGTCGAGTTATGGTACGTTTGGTCTATATAGCTTTTTGAGCAAATGCTGAACCGTGTATAATATTTTGATTATGATCTACGCGTAAAAACACATACACATATCAACATATAATTTAACTCGTGATTAAAAATGTGGATTTTCTATACCTTCACATTTTGTCTCATTTACATATAGATAGAACTTTTCTTGGCCACAGAAACCAACAGTGATGTAATTGGCGGGGGGGGGGGGGGGGGTGGGTGCAGGCAGGTGCGGATCCCGGATTTCTTAGGGGGGGGGCCCAAATTTGAAATTATGCGAGCCAAATATTGGTACGTAATGGTGACCAACAGCGACGTAATGCGGGGGGGGGGGGGGTCGGTGCAGGAAGGGGCGAGTTTCCCCCTCCCTCCTCCGCGAACGCGGAAGTTTTGAAGTTCCACTAAATTATTAGAGAAAGAAGAAGCATCGTTGTACCGTTCTCAAAAATAATTCTCGTCTGAATTTAGTTTTTCCCCTCCCGCGCGAAGCGCGAACATTTTTACGATTTATTAAATTATTACGATTCTTTGGAGAGTTCTCGACTCTTAATCCACGTCTGAATTCAGGTTCCCTCCCTCCCGCGCTTTGCGCGGAAGCTTTTTAAGTTTCCTTTTTATCATTAGAGAAAGAAGACGATTCGTTGTACCGTTTTCGACACTAATCCTCGTCTGCAATCAGTTTTCCCCCTTCCGCGCGAAGCGTGGAAGCTTTTACGATTCATTAAATCATTAGAGAGAGAAGACGATTCGTTATACCGTTCTCGAAAATAATCCTCGTCGAAATTTAGTTCCCCCTACATCCCGCGCGAAGCGCGGAAGGTAACATTAAATCATTAAAGATTCGTATTACCGTTCTCGCCTCTGAATCCTCGTCTGAATTCAGGTTCCCCCCTCGCGCGCTTCGCGCGGAAGCTTTGACGTTTCACAAGAAATTTTTACGATTTATTAAATTATTACGATTCTTTGGAGAGCTCTCGACTCTTAATCCTCGTCTGAATTCAGGTTCCCCCCTCCACTCTCACGCGAAGCGCGGAAGCTTTTACGTTTCATTAAATCATTAGAGAAAGAACACGATTCGTTGTACCGTGCTCGACTCTTAATCCTCGTCTGAATTCAGGTTCCCCCCCCCCCTCCCGCGCGAAGCGCGAAACCTTTTACGTTTCATTAATTCATTCGAAATAAGACGATTCGTTGTACAGTTCTCGACCCTAAATCCTCGTCCGAATTCAGGTCCCCCCCCCCCTTCCCGCGCAAAGCGCGGAAGCTTTTAAGTTTCTTAAGATTATGAGAGAAAGAAGACGCTTGGCTGTACAGTTCTCGACTCTTAATCCTCGTCTGAATTCAGTTCCCCCCCCCCTCCCGCGCTAAGCGCGGAAGCTTTTACGTTTCAATTAATCATTCGAAAGAAGACGTTTCGTTGTACAGTTCTCGACTCTTAATCCTCGTCTGAATTCAGGTTCCCCCCGGAAGTTTTTAATTTTCATTAAGTCATTAGAGAAAGAAGACGATTTGTTGTACCGTTCTCGAAAATAATCCTCGTCGGAATTTAGTTTCCCCTCCATCCCGCGCAAAGCGCGGAAGCTTTTACGTTTCATTAAATCATTAAAGATTCGTATTACCGTTCTCGCCTCTGAATCCTCGTCTGAATTCAGGTTCCCCACTCACGCGCTTCGCTCAGATAAACACATTTTGATACCTTGTCCGACCCCGCAAGCTCAGGGGTTTAAGGCAATACATTGCGGTTAGATAAGCATTCAGGGGCCCGCCTTAGGGCCACTGGTGGGGTCGAGGCGGCTGAGCCGGCCCCGGAAGCTCAGGGGTTTTAGGCGTTTAATTAAGGTCAGATGAGCATTTTTTTATATACCTTATTATTTTATGACACTGGCAGGTCCAGGTCACTATTCGGCGTGGGTTCCAGGGGGCGGAGCCCCAAAAAATCAGGGGTTTTAGGCATTAAATAACCGTCAGATGAGTATCTAAGGGCCGGCCGTAGGGTCCTAGGTGGAATCCAGGGGCAGAGCCCCCGGGAGCTTAGGGCTTTTAGGCATTTAATCTCGGTCAGATGAGCATATTTAGATGCCTCATTAATTTTTAACACTGGCAGTTAACTATTCTTTCTTTCTTGCTCTCATTCTATTTTATTTCTCTTTAATATACTTTTTCAAAAAAGTGGGGGGGGGGGGGGGGGGGAGGGAGCTCGAGGCTACCAATCCCCGCCCCACCTTGGGCCTTATATATAGGAATCTCAAGAATCTTATTTCTTGCCTGGCTGTAAATTTAGTAATTTGTCATTCTCCAACAAACACATATTAACAAACGTATTTACTAAAAAGTAGGGAAAAATCTCGGAAATTATGTCATTTCTTTCCCTTTCCTTCCTTCTCTCTTATTTTTTTTGATTGGGGGGGGGGGGGGGGAGGTCAACATCCTGGGAGGCAAGGCCCTTTCGGCCCCCCGATCTCCTTCTTCCCCCTTTTCTTTTTTTCTTCCTCTTCTTTCTTTCCCTTCTCTCCTCTTTCCCTTTCCCTTCTTTTCCTTTCTTCTCTCTCTTTTTTTTTTTTTTTGCGGGGGGGGGGGGGGGGGCCAAGGCCCGCTCGGCCCCCCCCTGGATCCGCGCCTGAATTAATCACTATACAACTCACTCCTATATCATTATCAAATGATTGGTGAAACGCGGTTACGTGTGCTTCGTTTGCCGCCGCGGCCGTGGGGTATAAAATATCTACGGCCAATAGCAATTATAGGGCTGCCGCAGCATTCCCACGGTCACATTATTCACAAACGGTTGCGTGATCATTACATTAGGAGGCCCGGCGGAAAAATGCTAAGTGCTTAGGCTGGGCTGGGCTGGTGGCGTCTTTTTTTTTCTCACAATAGCGCTATAGCGAGCTCAGATTTAGCTCGCGAAGGAAACCTGCGCATGGGCACTCGCGAAGGAAACTAGCGCATGCGCACATGGAATCCAGAAGGGTTGTTAATAGGGTGATGGTAATTATACGAATCAACTTTTCATCAACTTATCGTTAGCTCAATTGGTAAGGACAGCGTATTATTGATAGAACCTTGGAGTTGCTTTTAGGTTCGAATCTCAATATTTATTTAGTTTTTGTGCCTTTATAATTAGTGAGGCAAAGCAATAAATAAGTGGGAATGAGGAAACCAAACCAAAAGACGGAATGAAGTAAGTTAGTACAGTGGCGTCTTAGCGGTGCTAGAGTACGCTAGGGCCCTGAATTAAAAGAAGTAAAACCTTCATACTAATCTACTTCTATTTACCTTACTTGCAATGCACGAGTTTTGTAGGTTTGCATTGCGAAACAGGTAGAAAAATGCAAAAGTTTACGGAAGTATATTGTAAGTAGTCCTTACAAGGACCTTTGTGTGGACTGAAAGAAAGGTCATAACGTTTTGAACAACAAGCTCTTTCGGAACATTGAGATTCTTCTTTCAGAACTCTTGCCAAATATCCGAATGTGTTTTTTGAAGATATCATGTCCCTTTTGCAGCCAACATCACATTCTGTAGAACTTTGCAGGAATTATGAATATGTCATGTATGTCCTATCTGTGAAATGTAAACATGAGCAGTGTCCTAGTACAGTGGCGGATCCAGACGGCGGGAAGAGGGGGGGGGGGCCCAATCCGTGAGAAAATATTAGTTGCGACTCAGCCACCGGTGAATAAGCGGGGGGGGGGGGGTAGGAGGCACTTTTTTTTAGGTCCAATTTTTCAGGAAATATTTTGCGCCGACTCAGTCAGCCGGTGAATAAGCGGGGGGGGGGGGGGGTGGGTGAGACCACTATTTTTGTTTTTTTCACCTAATTCGTGAGAATTTTTTTTTAAAATTCTTTTGTTGTTGACCCGTCAGCCCCCCCCCCCCCCCGTGGATCCGCGCCTGCAGAGGATCCAGACGGCGTCAAGGGGGGGGGGTAGCCAAATCTTAATACAAAATTTAGTGCCGACTCAGCCGGCCGGCGAATAAGCGGGGGGGAGCGCTTTTGTTTTTTGTTTTATAAAGGTTAACTTTACGTTATTATCCTATTTTTTTATCGTTTTGGGGGCCTAGAGGGGGGGGCCGGGCCGGAATAATCGCTACGTGGATCCGCCCCTGTCGTATGTCCCCCGCTCCGCTCTCGCACATGACCCCTTCTACCCTTATAGCTACAACACTGATAACAAGTTTGATACCACGGGACTTACCATGGGACATTTTTGCGAAATTCTTGACTTTTTAATAATGGTTTCTTACCATGTCTTAAGCATGAAACTCCGAGATCAGCTGAATGTTGACCACAGTCATTACCTTTGTTTCTTTCTTGTGCACCCACAACAAAAAGTGAGTCATTTGACACATTTAAGCATAATTTTCGTGAGTCAGGTGTAAATTGACTCATTAGTAACAACCAATGAGTCTCTATTGACTCATTTATATTTCACCAGTGTGTCAATCATGAGCTGACGCATTTGCAAAATGCTTCGACTGACTCACATGGTCGTAAAAAATGAGTCAAGATCGACATAAGAGCATTTTAGAAGAAAAAAGTGAGTCAACTTGAAAGTGAGGCTGTATGCATGCGCGCGCATGCTTTCGTGACGTCATCCAAAATGCGCATTCTCGAGCCATATTTGAATTCCCGATCGACGACGCGACGTCGCCATCTTATATCTTGGATTCAGAAGAGTTTTGACTGCAGCTAGTGAAAAATTGGTACGCATAATTATTCATATGGTTTTAAACGATGATTTTTATGACTGGATTCGTGGGCTGAATCGTCTGATTATTATACAAATGATGCATGCGTTCATTTTACGATATCCGCACTCGAGTTGATGAGGCTGTGTGTAACTTAACTATCACTATGAACATGACTGACAATGAGAGCGGACAAAATGTACAGTTCCTCAGGTAGACAAAGGAACATCCCTTCACTGCTATTATGTAAAAATGTGTAGAACAGGTGTCACATGCATATTCACCTTTTTACATAATAGCAGTGAAGGGATGTTCCTTTGTCTACCTGAGGAACTGTATATTTTGTCCGCTCTCATTGTCAGTCATGTTCATAGTGTATAGATTCTACTGTATCGCACGAAGCCGTGTCGAATGAAAACATGCATGATCTTGCATCATTGTTTTATACAACGAAACTCCTAGATCCTTGTTATTTGATGTAAAACGAATTAATTCAAGATTGTTTCGTGACAGTATGGGTGACAAATAAATCTCAAGTTAAGGCTTAATTTAGTGCGTACAAAGTAGATTTTTCAGATTCGGGTAGCGGGGCCACCGATTACATCGCTAAAATGTGATATTTTAGGATATATTTTCCATTGCAAATGTGGACAGTGACTCTGGCATGGTATGGTATGTGTGTGATAGGTCTAGGGAGTAGGGGGTCTATGTCATGATGCACCCACAACAAAAAGTGAGTCACCCTTACTCAAATTGATGAGTCACTGGTTTGTCCGTACAGCGAAACACTTGAAGGATCATGTGAGTCACTATGACTCGATACAAATGAGTCTTATTTATCTAAGACTCACTTCAAGTGAGTCTTTAAGACTCATTTGTATCGAGTCATAGTGACTCACATGATCCTTCAAGTGTTTCGCTGTACGGACAAACCAGTGACTCATCAATTTGAGTAAGGGTGACTCACTTTTTGTTGTGGGTGTGTATGTTGCTTTCCCTACTCAAGCACGAGCATTTTTACCCTTTGTTCGCCATACATACATGTAAGGGTGGCACGTGACCCCTTGTCCCCTTTCACATACGACACTAATAACAAGTTTGGCATGTGACATACCATGAGACATCCTCGCGAAATTGTTGACTTTTCAATATGGTTTCTTACCATGTCTTAAGCATGAAACTCCGATATCCGATGAATGCTGTGTACAAACATAACCCAGACTATTAATAAGATCACACTCAAGAAGACTCGATTCGTTTCCAGAGCATCTCGGACGATATAGTAGCATTTCCCCTGTCCCACGTCCGTATAAGTAGTTTGGTCGAGCTAGGTCGAAGTAGGTTGAATACGCTATAGCCCCGACGAATCCTAACATTCTGCAAAGCACTTCCGAGTCCAATGAGGTCCAGCCTCCATAACAGACTGTACCCCATGACCCGAAGTAGAACAACTCAACACGACCTTGGCTCTCATCCGGACCGCCTACGAGGCGAACCTTGAGTTCAGCTACAAGTGGAGATTACAAAATAAAGTTCAATGATTAACTTAATGAAATTTATTGAGAATTTTAAACAAGTACTAAAAAATAGAAGGAAAAAAAAAACCAAGCCATGTAACAGATATATGGCTTGAGACAATAATTTGGCCATTTTTTTTTAATATTGCAGATCGCACGAACTAACATGGATTGGGTCCGTAGAACATAGCAAGGTCATTTGACAGGTGTTTTATCTTGGATAATACTCCCTGTTGACTTTAAAGCTTTCTCTTTTAACGTTTGCGAAATGATCTGAACTTGCGTTTAGGCGCATTCTCATAATATATAAAAGCATTGATGTTTCGAGAAATAATCCCCATTTGCAGCTGGCTATATACGATAACGGCCTACATGTCTGTGAGGAAATTTACAGGATTTACATTTGTATTTGATTTTATTTGAATTTATTTCTGCATTTTTCCAAATATAATAATTAATATAACTGAATAACAAAGAACATATAAATGAAAGGTATAATACAACATATACAAACAATAATTTCTGGTTCTAGGACAACTACCCCCTGGTCAATCACCCCCCGGAAAATTACCCCCCGGAAAACTACCCCCAAAGGACAATTACCCCCTGGAATATTACCCCCCGGAGAATCACCCCCCGAGGACAACTACCCCCCAAGGACAATTACCCCCCGGAAAATTACCCCCCGGGAAATTACCCCCAGAGGACAATTACCCCCCGAGGACAACTACCCCCCGAGGACAATTACCCCCGAGGACAACTACCCCCCGAGGACAATTACCCCCTAGGACAATTACCCCCAAGGACAATTACCCCCCGAGGACAACTAACCCCGGATGATAATTACCCCCCGAGGACAATTACCCCCCGATGACAACTACCTCCGTGGACAATCAGGATTCAATAGCAAAAGACGATCTGATACATTGAGAGATGGCTACGAGCCCATAAGATCACCTGCATGACCCCATATTCTTTCAAATACTATAGCACGTTGTCTTTCTCATTACTACACATTTCCCTTTTATCATAATTTATGCAACGCCAGCGCGGTTGCTAATTTCCACGAAGGATGTAAGTTTTAGGTAATTGTCCAGCGCTTTTCAAAATGCATAGAAATACATTTCTCTGGAGCAGCGTTATTTTAGCTTTTTGTTAGTCACGGTACCCTCTTAAGAAATGAAAAGTTTCTCCCAAATCCCAAAGTCTTTACAGACTATTAAAGGGATAGTTGAGTTCTGTTGCAGAGGGCGCTACACAAAATAATTTTATTGTGAGATAATGAAAAACTGAGTGTCAAATTTGAAAGATCATAATATTTAAATGACAAAATCATCTTTGTTTGATCAAAATCGGTTCAGAGACGGCTGAAATATAACGATTTATAATACTTGTGTACCACCACAAAATATATTAGATATTTTGAAAAATTTGAAAAAACCGTTGAAAAAACCAAAATAACGCCTTTTACGTCGTATTTCAGCCAATGCCGATGTTGGCTTTTTTGTTGGCATTTTCGTGTTGCTCATATTACGTACAACCAGCCAGCACATGTATTGTTATTTCTAATTGAATACTTAATTAACGGTCACCGTGTTTTTTTAAAAAGTGGATCTGAATTGGTATGACCGTATTGGCTAAATTTCACACATTTTGGGGTCTAAAATTACCTTTATAGCAATTTTATGTTCTAAAATGGCACTAGAAATGTCATAGATAAGAATAAGAGCAATAACCATGCACTTTGAAGGCATTTGCGGTCTGAAAACAAAACTCAACTATCCCTTTAATTTTGCATGACTCTGGCTCTCGTCAAGTACTATGCACACACATATGGGCACATTTAAGAATAAAAAGACATTTTCAAACTGGTAAAAAAAATAGTTTGTAATCCACACACTCGAAACTATTTAAAGTAATGTATGCGGGCACCTTGCCGCCGAATGTACATAAAAAAGTGATATATTCGTTCATAACCTTGATACACTAATATGAGGATATTCGGGCCTCTCGTTGCCCTTATTTGCCTTGCTTGTCAACATATTGTCAGCGAGCGAGGAAGGAAGACACTTTAGTATCTTCCAAATTTTATTTTCTCTTGTAATTACATATTTTAACCGTTTCTGGTATTTAATTTTTTTTTACAAAATCAACGTTTTCCAAATCATTCTCTTGCGGCACCCCGGTTGAAAAACGCTGTGCTGGAGTTACAAAATCAAATGAGATGAATTACCAGAGAGCGGATATTTATTTTCTTTTGACATGGCACCGTACATATAACTTGAAGGCAATTTCTATTTCAAAATAATTTAACGTACACGAAAACATATTATACTTCAACAGAAATAAATAAATAACGTGAAGAAAACCTTAATTATGGATCACGGCATGGATGATGGCCCATTATACATATAAAGACAAATACACGATCAGCTGATAAAAAAGTTACAGAGGATTCATAAAGGAAATCTTACATCCTAATTTCTTTGTTGTGCCATTGATGGTGAGAGAGGCTGTAACGCGTACTCATCTGCGCGCAATGTATTTTTTAATTTCTAAGAAATGTAATTTCTGTTCTTTACTCGGTAGCAAAACTACAGAGGAATTGAGCAACCTCCACCCCCCCCCCCCATATCGAATTGAATAATTTGAAAAGACTGAAATGAAGGTTTATGCAATTTTCTGTAAATAGCAATTTGGAGAGAAGCTTGCGGGAATGATTGTCATTGGGGGTAGTTGTCCTCCAGGGGTTATTGTCCTCGGGGGAGGGGGGAGTTGTCGTCGAAGGGGGAGGGGTAGTTGTCCTCGGGGGTAGTTGTCCTCGAGGGTAATAACAATAATAAAAATAATAACGTTTTATTTACCCAGGGTAGCCACTTCAATTATGAAACTGCTCTTCCAGCGGGCCCTGCATAACAAAACATAATTATTACTAACCTTCTCCAATCTAATATGCTGAGCGCCTAGCTAGAAGGCAGAAGGTCCCATTGTTATAAGTCTTTGGTATGACTCGGCCGGGGTTCGAACCCACGACCTTCCGTACATGAGACGGGCGCTCTAACCACTGAGCCACCAGGCCCAGTAGTGTCCATGGGGGGTAATTGTCCTCGGGGGTAGTTGTCCTCGGGGGGTAATTGTCCTCGGGGGTAGTTGTCCTCGGGGGGTAATTGTCCTTGGGGGGTAATTGTCCTCGGGGGGTAGTTGTCCTCGGGGGGTTATTGTCCTCGGGGGGTTATTGTCCCCGGGGGGTAGTTGTCCTCGGGGGGTAGTTCTCCGGGGGGTCATTTTCCGGGGGGTAATTGTCCTTGGGGGGTAATTGTCCTCGGGGTGTAATTCTCCGGGGGGTAATTTTCCGGGGGGTAATCGTCCTATGGGGGTAATTTTCCGGGGGGTGATTGCCCAGGGGGTAATTGTCCTGATACGATAATTTCTTCATGTCAAAATGTTGTTTTACAAATATATGTACATAATAATTAAAAAAACTGAATATTTCTAAAAACATATTATCATAAATTTAAAGTATTATCCAAATATGAAGCGCTGGCCGTTATCTGCCAGTAAGGGAAAAGAATTAAGCCATAATATTTGGATAATGATATATAGAAATAATATTACGTGAAATAAAACCTTCTGGAAAGAAAACTTTAAACTTCGTGCCTTGAAGTACATTAACATGATTCATAAGTCTATTTGTTTCAGGATAGACCGCCTTTAAAGGGAGGCTTTACTACTTCAGCAAGAAGGGATTAGACCACCCAGTGAGCCTTCGAGGTCACTGTGACAGGTGGCTATCTCATTAACTCAGCTCTCATTTAACATAAGAAAAAGAGGATCATGGGAGACCAACAGGCACCGATTTGGGAAGTTTTCTATATAGAGGGAGCAAGTAGCTACAAGTAGGACAGTGTGCCTTTAATACAGGGAATATATTGAAATGCACATCTTGCTTTACTAAAATACTATTTTCATTTTGATTGTAGTGAATTTACATTTTCGGAAATTGGAACTTTACCTTCTCCACTGCATATAAGACCAACGTCTTCAGAATGCGTGCAGTTATGGATCTCATAGCCGCCATGGTCGCAATGTGCGATGTGCGCTTCTGAGCCGTCACATTCGACGTTGTCGAGGATGATATTACCAGTGGCTTCTCCGAAGCTCACCAATGCAGAAGAGACTCCAGGGTAACCTAGCATTCGACAAACAACGGTAGCGTCGTTGATATCCCACGAGTCGTCACATATTGTACCCCATGATCCTTGGTAGTACACCTCGACTCGCCCTTCATTGGCTGAAGCCCCGCCAACAAGACGCACGGGAACTGATACAAAGGAAATAATGTTGTATGTGGTTTGAATGTATGCCAGAGTGAAAAGAAATCGGTATAAAAATATACAAAATTAAAATGAGAAAAAAAACCTAAAATTCATGAGAAAATTACAATTCTTGCTCATTATTAGCAAATGGATTTATTCGGATGTGGTGTGATTTCATTTATCAGGAGGGAAGACCTACTGGTCATAGTGATCTTGAATGGTCTTTTCTCTTCCAGGCAGCTAGGGGAACGTCATTGCGAATGAATAAGTATTCATCGTTTTCTTTTAAATTGTTATAATTACGTTTTCACTTCGTGTAACTATATTGCATGTATGACTCGAATGAAATTGCCAAATAATTAATAATAATAATAATATTTTCACTCTGTGAGTTTTTTTTTAAACTTCCCTTCAAACAGAGAATAAGTTTATTGCATTGAAGCCTGATTTTAATGATTTTATTATATAAAATGATATCCCGCTCTTCTCTTTCAATGAAAAAGTATCGAACAAACAGAATTAGTGAATCAATAGTACAAATTCGAAGTTTCTAAAGTTAAATTCCTTGCTCGTAGTCGATGTTCGCTTTTTATTAATCAAAGACTAATCATATATCTTCGATTAATGCCGACGTTTTCTCAACCAAAAATCATCCGGAAAAATCCATCAATCACTGAAATCAGTATAGCGGTCAGTCGCCAATCAAACTCGGAACTGTCACTTAACCTTGGAAATCTGAGAAAATATTTTTGTTCGGCAAAAGATTTTCGATGGAGCAGCGTAAACCTTCAGCCAACCACTGCCAACCTTTTAAAGACTGCAAAAAAATAACGCTTTGTGATCTCTGACAACTAACACCCGATTGTGATAGTCGGCAACCGATCGTAGCGTTATTTTCATGGAAAAACGGTTCGGGAAATTCAAAAATGGTTGGGAGAATTTACTGTTAGAGGGTGTCGCACAGTGATGCCTTCAAAAAAAAACATAAGTATCTTTGAGGTTTGAGAATTTTTTCAGGATTATTTGCATGTTAGAGGGTAAGTACAGTAAAAGGAATATAAAAATTAACATTTTATACAAAAATTACGTTTTTTCATCAACCTTCAACGATGTTACAGAGTCACTTTAATAATTCGAGGAATATTTGTTGTATGGGCTCTCGGGGATGTTGCATCTTGTTATCAATCCTCGGCACGCCTCGGGTGAGATCAGGAAGCAACATCCCCCTGAGCCTATGAAACAACTATTCCTCTCAAAGCAGTCATTATATCTATATTATTCGAGCCAATGTTGGCTATTTGTTAGCTTTTCATGTTTGTTATAATACGCACAACCAGCCGGCCCGTGTATTGATATTATTAATTAATTATTGAACGGTCATCGTATTTTTTGGATTGGTATCGTATTAAATCTAAATTTCACACATTTATGAGTCTAAAATTACCTTCATAGCAATTTTAGGTCCTAAAAGGGCACTAGAAATGTCCTGTAGAAATGTCATGAATAAGAATAAAAGCAATAACCATGCACTTCGGAGGCATTTGCGTAATGATTGCAGAGCGCCAGAAGTGTCAAGTCTGACAGTCACGAGAGCTAAACAAAAACCCATTATTATCATCATTATTGTCGACATTCGTCGTCATCATGTTTTTGTTTAATATATAATGTTTGTAATGTTTATGTTCTCATGTTCTCATGTACTATGTTTTATGTACTGTTTGACCAATGTCTAATTTTTATAATAATAATGTAAAAACAAACAAATACACAAACTACGTGAACACACCCTAACAAGCCAAAAATCTGGCTTTTATTGTGTTCACCATTTTCCAATTATCCATTTATGTTTTTAATGTAGCCTGTACCTTGTTTCTCTTTGATTGCTATACTCGTTTTGTTTTGTTTTCTTCTTAATCTTTTGATTGAAATGTCATAGTTTTATAATGTTTTTATTGCCTATTTACTGTTTTTTACACATTGATTTTAATTGATGTTGGAATTTGGAAATAAATGATTTGATTTGATTTGATTTGAAGTCATGAATATTATTATTAGAATCATTTTGTTGTTATTCTTACGTTTAATGCACGTTACTCCTACATCATCACTGTGTTCACAGTTGTGCGTTCCAAATGGATTATGCATACAATGTCCGATCGTCACTTCCTCTCCCGTACAGTGGATATTATCCAGGAATATGTCACCAGTTCCTTCGCCAAATGCCGCACAGCACGAAAAGGACTCTGCGAAGGTATAACCTAGCATTCTACAAACTACATGCGCCTCAGTCAGACCAAAGCCATCGTGGCAAACGGTACCATATGATCCTTGATAGCGGACCCGAACCCGACCTTCTCTGCTGCTGCTCCCACCTTGCAAATTGACGTAATCTGTTGAGGACAAAAGAAAAAGAAAATCAATTAAGAAATGAAAGGAGAGAGAGTGGGAGAAGGGATAGGGGTGCATTATAAAGCAATACATGGGCTACCATCAGCTTTATTTGTGAGATAATGAAAAACTGAGTGTCAAATTTGAAAGAGCGTACAATTTAAATGACAAAATCATCTTTGTTGGATCAAAATTGGTTCAGAGATGGCTGAAAGATTCATAAGTATAACCATTTCTAACGTTTGTGGGTCCTATAATATTATATACGATAATTTTGAACAAGCCGTTTAAAAAAAAATAGACAGCGCCTTTTATGTTTTATTACAGCCAATGCCAATGTTGGCTATTTCTTGGCTTTTTCGTGTTGGTTGTAGTATACACAACCAGCCGGGCCGTGTGCGTTTTATTTTTCGTACCATAGCCAGCCCAGATTGAGCTTGCGAAGGAAACCAGCGCATGCGCACATGCAATCCGATAGGGTTGTTAATAGGGTCATAGTAATTATACCATTCAAGTTGTCATCAACTAATCGTTAGCTCAATTAGTAAGGACAGCGTAATACTAATAAAACTTTGGAGTTGACTTAAAGGAATAGTTGAGTTCTGTTTTCAGACCGCAAATGCCTTCAAAGTGCATGGTTATTGCTCTTATTCTTTTCTATGACATTTATAGTGCCCTTTTAGAACCCAAAATTGCTATGAAGGTAAGTTTGGACCCCAAAATAAGTGAAATTTAGCCAATACGATCATTCCAATTCAGTTCCACTTTCAAAAAAACACGGTGACCGTTAATTAATTATTTATTTAAAAATAAAAATACATGAGCCGGCTAATTGTGGGTAATATAAGCAACACGAAAATGCCAACAAAAAAGCCAACATCGGCATTGGCTAAAATACGACGTAAAAGGCGTTATTTCGTTTTTTTTTTCCAGCGGTTTTTTTCAATTTTTTCAAAATATCTAATATTTCGTCGCTCGCATCACGAACCGTCCTCTCCGCGCATTTCCAAGCGAAAGTCAGTTTTGCAGAAAACGCGTTTAAAAGATAGGACTTTTTGAAACGGTAATTGTTAGACTTTAGAATAGATTATATTAAAAATCAATGGGACTCCTTGAAAGCTTAGGTCTTAAAGTTTGTTAACTTGACAGTGTGTTTAGATTTTCTTGAGTTTGAGTATTTTTGCTACAATGGGTTTGTAAACAGAGAGGACGGTTCGTGGAAAAGATAAAATGCGCGTTCACGCTACGCGATTTCACCACGAACCGTCCGCTCTACTTGCGCGCAACCTGACAGTGTACAAAATGAATGGAAGGCTCTGGTACGCGCGCAACAGAGGACGGTTCGTGGTGCAGACAAATCCTATAATCGCTGAGCGGACGCTTTGTGATGATTACGGTATTACTTAACGAAGCATATTCACGCTCTGAAATTTTTACAGGACGTAGGTAACCATGAGTAGATATATAAAATGGAAAAAATGAAAAATGAAGAAATAGCAAATTTTGCTAGAGAGGACGGTTCGTGGTGAGAGCGACGATTTGTGGTGGTAAACAAATATTATAAATCGTTATATTTCAGCCGTCTCTGAACCGATTTTGATCAAACAAAGATGATTTTGTCATTTAAATATTTTGTTCTTTCAAATTTGACACTCAGTTTTTCATTATCTCACAAAAAATTATTTTGTGTAGCGCCCTTTGCAACAGAACTCAACTATCCCTTTAAGGGTTCGAATCTCAGTATTTATTTAGTTTTTTTGCCTTTATAAAATAGTGAGGCAAAGGAATAAATAATCAAAGTCTAATTGTTTGTGACCTCTTTGCAAGCCTTCGTAGCTCGTTATGTATGAAAGAGAGTTCATACTAAAAATCTGGGCTCGCTGTGGTACTACAAAATAAGAGGCGGCCCGTGTAATGTAAATTAGTTAACGGTCACCGTATTTTTCTTTTAAGTGGAGCTGAATCGGTATGATTGGATTTAAACAAAATTTCAGACATTTTGGGGTCTAAAATTACCTTCATAGCAATTTAAGGTCCTAAATTTGAATTTGAATTTATTAACAACAACACATCACAATAATGACAGTACATATGAACAATCATACAATGCAAAAAATAATACTGATACATGTATACATAACATAAGAGTAATGTCGATTGAACAGTAATGGTTTTAAAACGATATTTTTTAGACATACATCTGCATACTATTAAATGTACAAAAGATATATACGTAAATATGTATATTACTGTGTTTAGGTGAAGTTTTTAATGGGAACTAGAAGTTAGCACAAGTGCTAGTCGAGCCTAGTTCCATTCTTTGGCAAGATTTTTTTCTTGTTAATTTGTTTTTACATATGAATGTAAAACTTGTTTGTTTTGTATTTACATATATACAACAAAATAATACAATATCATGTACATTTTTTTCTTTACTAAAATGAAAAAATAAAAATAAAAAAGCTTAAGCGTTAAAGCATTATAATGAAAGAAGACAAATCTTTGAAGAAATAAAATCATCAATGTGTTCATGAAAATGAAAAGGATGTATTAATAAAAATAATCATACACATGTACGTACATGCACAAATCCTGTAAAAGCTTAAGGCCGCTATAATCGTTAACAAGGAAGTGTATACATATATAAAAGGAAGACAAGTAATATAAAAGGAAAATACGAAGGGGGATGGGATTGAGCCCATGTCATTTACATAGAAGGTAGGTGGAAAGATGTCTCCGAAAAGATAACCTTGATGCTTTTAATCTAATTTCATCTGGCAGATCATTCCACAGCTTTGTTCCTACAAACGAAATACAAAATTGCCCCCGCGTTGTCTTACATTTTGGTTGATAAAGTAAGCCACTTTCTTTTCTCCTAGTTGCATATCTGTGCTGTATCATCTGACAATAATCCACTAAAGAGTGTGGTAAAAAAACCTTTTACCAAATCGTACATAAATGTTGATACAAGAAGTTCATGAAGTTGAAAAATATTTAAAATGTTTAGACTTTGAAAAAGAGCTTTGGAGTCTGTTCTAAGTGGACTGAATGTAATTGCTCTCATTGCCATTTTTTGACTTAAATATATACAATTTAGATTACTTTTGTAAGTGCTCCCCCATACTTCTACTCCATAAGAGAGGTGAGGCTGTATAAAAGCCTTATATAATAACACAAGTATATTCTTGGGAACAAAATGTCTCAGTTTAAACAGAATACCTACTTTCTTTCTTATGCATTTGTTTACTGTCTGAATATGTTCTTTCCATGAAAGGTGACAATCAATTTCAATTCCTACAAATGATGCAACAGATACCTCTTTAATATCTGATCTTGATATTCTCACAGATCCCTTTTTGTCTATTGATCTACCTTTGGATTTCATAATCATATAGTTTGTTTTCTGTAGGTTAATTGTGACTTCATTTGCATTACACCATTCCTGCACCTTCATTAAATTTTCACTTACAATTTCTAAATCAATTTCTTTTTGTCTAGGATTAAAAGTATGAACAAGATTTGAGTCATCAGCAAATAATCTGAAATTGAAAAAGTTTGTGGAGTTAGGTAAGTCATTTATATATAGTAAAAATAATGTTGGTCCAAGAACGGAGCCTTGAGGGACACCACATGTTATATTCAATTTCAAAGACATTTTGTCTTTATATTGTATAAACTGTGATCGTTTACACAAATAATCTTCAAACCATTGCAAGGCTAACCCACGTATTCCATAGTGTGACAATTTTTTTTAGGAGAATGCTGTGGTTTATAGTATCAAATGCCTTTTGAAAGTCAATAAAGATGCCAACCGTTGTTCTACCTTCATCAAAGTATTTCAATAATGTATTTGCAAGATTAATCAAAGATAACTTAGTGCTATGTTTCTTACGGAAACCATACTGGTGTTGAAACAAGATATTATTTGCTTCCAAATAGTCAATTACACGATTATTTATTATTTTCTCAAAGATTTTACCCAGTATAGGTAAAACTGAAATAGGTCTGTAATTACCAGCTAGATCTTTTCGCCCCTTTTTATAAATGGGTGTCACTTTTGCTACTTTCAGTGCGTCTGGAAATTTACCTCTTTCTATGGAAAGATTGAAAATATATGTTAATGAGCTTGAAATGTATAGGGCAGCATCCCTCAACAATCTTGCCGGCAAATTATCATAGCCACATGATTTTTTTGTATCTAAAGTCTGTAAGTGGCATTTCAATTCATTCTCTGTTATTGGTTTTAAAAATAGTGATTTTCTGTTCTATATCCTAAATATTCTGTAAAGTCAGAATTCACTGGTGGTATTTCCTTTGCCAGCTTTGGACCTATGTTTACAAAAAAGTTGTTAAATTCGTTAGCTATTTCATTGTCAGAAGTTATCACTCTATTTTCTTCACCACCTGAGCTTAATAATTTCTCTACATTGGTCACTTTATTTTTGACATTTCCACCACTCGACAACTCGTTAATTGTTCTCCACGTTTTACGACTATCATTCTTATTAATGAAGAAGAGGTTACTATAATATTGTCTCTTTGCATTTCGTAGAACTGTAGTTAGAACATTTCTATACCTTTTGTATTCTTCCTCGTCTTTCTGTTGGAAATTTGATGCCTTTAGTTTAGAATACAACTTGTGCTTCTTCTTGACTGATTTTAAAATAGCATTAGTCATCCATGGTTTTCTCCCAGCATTTTCCCCCTTTTTTAGGTTCTTCGAAGTTGATGATATAATTGGTGCATGCTTGTCACAGACTTGCGTAAACAAGTCGTAAAATACAGAGTATGACTCATTTAATTTTGTACAACCACTTACATTGTTCCAATCAATTTTACCTAGATCATCATGGAATTTATTAATATCATAATTTCTGAAGGTACGAAACACAGACTTTTTGTGGCTTGTTTTACTTGCCTTTTTAATATGCTCAAATGCAACAAAGATAGGGAAATGATCTGATATATCAGTTTCTATAACTCCAGCATGAATAGAAGAAATTGTTACATTAGTGTACACATGGTCAATAAGAGAGGAAGTTGTTTTAGTTACTCTTGTTGGTGAAGTGATTAGTTGCTGCATACCCAAACATTGTAAAGAAGTTAAAAATTGTTCTGCTTTCATATCTATTCCTTCCTTGTGTAGTACATTAATGTTAAAATCTCCAAGTAAAACTACATTTGCTTTATCAATTTTCAATCTTTCTAATGTTACCAGCAAGGAGTTTTGAAATTGATCAATATCAGTATTGGGCTTACGATAAATAATACCTACAGTAATTTTCCTACCATTCAGGTCAGTTTCTAACCAGAGACTTTCTGTGTGAGTGATATGGTCAAGAATAACATATTTTAATGAAGAGTGAATGTAAGCTCCAACTCCTCCACCCCTTGTTCCACCTGTTCTACACTCTACCTCAAGGACATAATCATTTAAACCTAAAATACCTTTGTTTGAAACATTCCACACTTCTGATAAGGCAATTATATCAAATTTTGTTTTTAATGTATCTTCATATAACAAATTTAGATTATCCGAGTTCTTACTAAGAGATCTGATATTAACATGTGAAATACAGAATGAATGTAACATTTGCTCTGATAATGTATTATCAAATAAATGAGGGCTAACATTATGTGATTGAATTACAGATGTCTCATTCTGTTCCATTTAAATAATAAAACATTTGTTGCTCATCATATTTATAAGTCATTGGTCATTTACATTATGGAGAGTTTGAAATCTTCGTATTTGATGTCATTTAGCCCAACATCAAACAAGTCATCAGGTGTTTTGATGACTTTGAAAGAGTCATCCTGCATTTTGCAAACGATATTTCCATTTTTTGTGGAAATATTTTTAACAAGTGGAGAGTTTTTTGCGCTTCTCAGCACAGAATATCGCATGGGGGTAAGATCATCGTTAACAAAAACGCCCTTGTAGGAAGTTTTTCCCTTCAAAGCATACTTCATATTGTATATTTCGTCCCTCTTTCGCCGAGATATGAGCCGAACTATCGTTTGGCGAGCTCCTCCTCCTCCCACTCTTGGCTTTCCAACCCGATAGCATGTAGAAATGTCATCTGGGGTGATGTTCACTCCAACCTCTTCTGCTAGCTGACAAACTTTGCCCATCAAGGCCTCTTCTGATTCACCTGCATTTTCTTCTGTCTCCACTTGTCCTACATGCCCCTCTGTGAGTCCTATGATACGAAGGTTTTCCCTCCGCATCTGCTGGTCAACTTCATCCCTCTCGAATTGGCTGCGAAGTAGGTGTGGGTTGATATCCTCCTTCACAGAGGCAACACAGGCTTCTCTCACTGCCTTCACAATTGCAGGTATTGCTGCCTTGACAGCTGTCTCAACAGCATTCCCGATGATTATGGCCAGATCATCTTGAGCTACTCCAATATTCCCCAGCTGGTCATGAACACTTTGCACGTCGATGAAGACACCTTCTTTGGTTATGGAAGAGTCCAACATTCCTTGTTTCGCTTTAACTGTACGATCTACTCCCTTGTGGGGAATAAAAGGCTGTTTTGGTGATGGCATGGCCTGACCTTGACCTCTTTGTGAAGTAGGCAGGAATTTGCCAGGAGAAGAGTTGGGCTTTCCTCTGCCTCTGGTCATATTGCGAGGAATGTTTCAGGAGTAATAAAACAACACAAATCTTGGTAGATGGGCACACACACAATTTTAAGCTTAGAACTCAGTCAAAACTTGCCTGGCATTCTCCCTCGAGCTATTCATAGGATTCTCCATCAACTATGCAAAATGGACCATATAATCTTAGACCCCTGTTACATGCGTCGGCTTCTAAAGCGGGCCCCGGAGGCGGCCTCACACCGGCAATTTGAAGCCGCCTCGAGATCATCAAACCCCTGTTACACATGATCTCGGGCCCGCAATTTTGCGTCTGGCACATAGGCCGGCCTCACGTCGCCTTTTCACGAGCTGATGTTGGGGCGGACTCCAGAAAGACAGAAAGAGAAAGTGATAGAATGATAAAAACAAAGAATAACATAAGAGAAGGTAATAGAAGGGAGAAACAAAGAATAACATAAGGAAAGACAGAAAGAGAAAGTGATAGAATGATAAAAACAAAGAATAAGATAAGGAAAGACAGAAAAAGAGAGTGATAGAATGATAAAAACAAAGAATAACATAAGAGAAGATGAAAGAAGGAAGAAACAAAGAATAACATAAGGAAAGACAGAAAGAGAAAGTGATAGAATGATACAAACAAAGAATAACATAAGGAAAGACAGAAAAAGAGAGTAATAGAATGATAAAAACAAAGAATAACATAAGAGAAGATGAAAGAAGGAAGAAACAAAGAATAACATAAGGAAAGACAGAAAGAGAAGTGTGATAAAACAAAGAATAACATAAGAGAAGATGAAAGAAGGAAGAAACAAAGAATAACATAAGGAAAGACAGAAAAAGAGAGTGATAGAATGATAAAAACAAAGAATAACATAAGAGAAGATGAAAGAAGGAAGAAACAAAGAATAACACAAGGAAAGACAGAAAGAGAAGGTTATAGAAGGAAGAAACAAAGAATAACATAAGGAAAGACAGAAAGAGAAAGCGATAGAATGATAAAAACAAAGAATAACATAAGGAAAGACAGAAAGAAAAAAGGATAGAATGATTAAAAACATTTCACATAAGGAAAGACAGAAAGAGAAAGTGATAGAATGATAAAAACAAAGAATAACATAAGGAAAGACAGAAAGAGAGAGTGATAGAATGATAAAAACAAAGAATACAGGTTACGTCACTTCCGCTTATAAGCCGGCCCGAGTCCACTTTGGTGTTACACATACCGATTGCGGGACTGAGGCCGGCCTCAAACCACATCCAGAGGTGGACTGAGTCCACCTGGCCTCAGTCCGGCTTTTCGAAAAAAGTTGGTGTTACACATACGTCGAGCCGACTCCGGGGCCGGCCTCAGTCCACTTTCAGACGTATGTGTAACAGGGGTCTTAGACAGTGCTGCATTCCACTGTTGCTCTTGAAATATCCAAGGGTATAAAGAAGATACATCAACAATCAAATACAACACACAGTTGAACAGACATTGGAGAACCAGAAATGGGCACCAGAAATGTCATAGATAAGAATAAGAACAATAACCTTGCACTTCGAAGGCATTTGCGTATTGCAGAGCGCCAGAAGTGTCAAGTCTGAAAAACTATTGCCGAGGTGATCTAAAACATGTACCGTGACTCGAGCCGCAGTAAGCAGTCTGATATACCACATCCCGCGTGCCAATGCTAAATATATATATATATTTATTAACAGCATATGCCTTCCAAAATGTATTTGCATGTGTATCTGTGGCACTGTGCGCCTACCCATTACTAAATTCACGAGGAACCATTGCGTCCTTGTCTTGCTTAATACGCGCAGTAGAGCTTTGCCCAGTAAATATTAAAGACGCCTCGGGTTCATATCAGCTAGATGTAACGTCCCCTTGTGCCTATAGAAACAACTATGTCTCTCATAGCAGTCAATATATCTATATACCTTACTTTAAGAATCTTTCCTAATCCTGTCATCTGATTGGATAAGGTGAAGTCGTGTTTTTAACTATGCACGCAATTTTTTTATGCTGTGATCCCCATTGGTTTCCGTGTTTAAAATATTACTTTGTGCGAGCTCGAGCGCAGATATCATGTTCCTGTTCCACTGGAGCACAGTTCTACTTTCCCTTTTCCACTGGAGCACAGTTTGATGATAATTTGTTAGTGTGAGGACCCCATGATTGGTATATAAGTGAGTCGCAAATTGTATTCTTTGACTCTTGTACGGTATATAAAAGATATATTGACTGCTCTAATATTCGAGGCATAGTTGTTTCGATAGGCTCTCGGGGATTTCATATCCTGATATGACCCCTTGAACTAATAGAAACAACTTTTTCTATCATGGCAGTCAATATATCTATACTATTACTGCCCAGCTTTTATTGGCGAATTTCTATCCTACAGTTTTGACCAATCAGAGGCCTAAAATGTTCATGTGCGGTATATAGTAAGCAAATAATTACTGTTGGTAAAGGTGATGGGACAAACTATCACTAATGTGAGGCGATCTGGATGTAGCTATCTTTCCGAAGCGAAGCTGAGGAAAGATAGCGTATACATTCAGATCGCCCAGGAAGTGATAGTTTGCCATCGCCTGAAACCAAAAGGTGATTTTTTGCTTTATATTCCGAATCGGAAACATTTCACTTCTTCCGTCATTTTAAAAGATTTCTAATTGTAGTAAACATGGGCAGTTGAGTACGTTGACACGCATGATCAGTCGGCGTTCGTCGTGTTCTCGTCCAATCAATCTAAAAGTCCCTAGTACTACTATCTACACAGTGCAACGAACTTTTCTTCTCCCATCAATGATGGGCGAACTATCTTTTATCACGTGATTTACTTTTGACCAATCGTAGAGCAAGATTCTTACTATGTGGAATATAAAATGAATTGTTTCATTCAGAGTAATTACTACCCCCCCCCCCTAGAATTGAAAGAAAAATACAATTACCAATGCCGTCACACGTGACTCCTGCATCTTGACGATGCTCACAGTTGTGAGATAAGTAACCGCTATGTTGACAGAAGGCGATGTTTGACTCAGATCCCGTGCAATGCACATTATCTAGGATAATTTCCCCTCTGCCTTCGCCAAAGGTTGCGTTGGTGGAATAAGCAGAAGCACGTGGATACCCCAGTGTATGACAAACGACGTGGGCGTCATCTAAATCCCAGTCATCGCCGCACACTGTACCGAATGCACCTTGGTAGAGAACCTGAACAGAGTGATAGAATGATAAAAACAAAGAATAACATAAGAGAAGATGAAAGAAGGAAGAAACAAAGAATAACACAAGGAAAGACAGAAAGAGAAGGTTATAGAAGGAAGAAACAAAGAATAACATAAGGAAAGACAGAAAGAGAAAGCGATAGAATGATAAAAACAAAGAATAACATAAGGAAAGACAGAAAGAAAAAAGGATAGAATGATTAAAAACATTTCACATAAGGAAAGACAGAAAGAGAAAGTGATAGAATGATAAAAACAAAGAATAACATAAGGAAAGACAGAAAGAGAGAGTGATAGAATGATAAAAACAAAGAATACAGGTTACGTCACTTCCGCTTATAAGCCGGCCCGAGTCCACTTTGGTGTTACACATACCGATTGCGGGACTGAGGCCGGCCTCAAACCACATCCAGAGGTGGACTGAGTCCACCTGGCCTCAGTCCGGCTTTTCGAAAAAAGTTGGTGTTACACATACGTCGAGCCGACTCCGGGGCCGGCCTCAGTCCACTTTCAGACGTATGTGTAACAGGGGTCTTAGACAGTGCTGCATTCCACTGTTGCTCTTGAAATATCCAAGGGTATAAAGAAGATACATCAACAATCAAATACAACACACAGTTGAACAGACATTGGAGAACCAGAAATGGGCACCAGAAATGTCATAGATAAGAATAAGAACAATAACCTTGCACTTCGAAGGCATTTGCGTATATTGCAGAGCGCCAGAAGTGTCAAGTCTGAAAAACTATTGCCGAGGTGATCTAAAACATGTACCGTGACTCGAGCCGCAGTAAGCAGTCTGATATACCACATCCCGCGTGCCAATGCTAAATATATATATATATTTATTAACAGCATATGCCTTCCAAAATGTATTTGCATGTGTATCTGTGGCACTGTGCGCCTACCCATTACTAAATTCACGAGGAACCATTGCGTCCTTGTCTTGCTTAATACGCGCAGTAGAGCTTTGCCCAGTAAATATTAAAGACGCCTCGGGTTCATATCAGCTAGATGTAACGTCCCCTTGTGCCTATAGAAACAACTATGTCTCTCATAGCAGTCAATATATCTATATACCTTACTTTAAGAATCTTTCCTAATCCTGTCATCTGATTGGATAAGGTGAAGTCGTGTTTTTAACTATGCACGCAATTTTTTTATGCTGTGATCCCCATTGGTTTCCGTGTTTAAAATATTACTTCGTGCGAGCTCGAGCGCAGATATCATGTTCCTGTTCCACTGGAGCACAGTTCTACTTTCCCTTTTCCACTGGAGCACAGTTTGATGATAATTTGTTAGTGTGAGGACCCCATGATTGGTATATAAGTGAGTCGCAAATTGTATTCTTTGACTCTTGTACGGTATATAAAAGATATATTGACTGCTCTAATATTCGAGGCATAGTTGTTTCGATAGGCTCTCGGGGATTTCATATCCTGATATGACCCCTTGAACTAATAGAAACAACTTTTTCTATCATGGCAGTCAATATATCTATACTATTACTGCCCAGCTTTTATTGGCGAATTTCTATCCTACAGTTTTGACCAATCAGAGGCCTAAAATGTTCATGTGCGGTATATAGTAAGCAAATAATTACTGTTGGTAAAGGTGATGGGACAAACTATCACTAATGTGAGGCGATCTGGATGTAGCTATCTTTCCGAAGCGAAGCTGAGGAAAGATAGCGTATACATTCAGATCGCCCAGGAAGTGATAGTTTGCCATCGCCTGAAACCAAAAGGTGATTTTTTGCTTTATATTCCGAATCGGAAACATTTCACTTCTTCCGTCATTTTAAAAGATTTCTAATTGTAGTAAACATGGGCAGTTGAGTACGTTGACACGCATGATCAGTCGGCGTTCGTCGTGTTCTCGTCCAATCAATCTAAAAGTCCCTAGTACTACTATCTACACAGTGCAACGAACTTTTCTTCTCCCATCAATGATGGGCGAACTATCTTTTATCACGTGATTTACTTTTGACCAATCGTAGAGCAAGATTCTTACTATGTGGAATATAAAATGAATTGTTTCATTCAGAGTAATTACTACCCCCCCCCCCTAGAATTGAAAGAAAAATACAATTACCAATGCCGTCACACGTGACTCCTGCATCTTGACGATGCTCACAGTTGTGAGATAAGTAACCGCTATGTTGACAGAAGGCGATGTTTGACTCAGATCCCGTGCAATGCACATTATCTAGGATAATTTCCCCTCTGCCTTCGCCAAAGGTTGCGTTGGTGGAATAAGCAGAAGCACGTGGATACCCCAGTGTATGACAAACGACGTGGGCGTCATCTAAATCCCAGTCATCGCCGCACACTGTACCGAATGCACCTTGGTAGAGAACCTGAACTGTACCTTCAAAGGATCCTCTCCCACCACGCAAAAACACATGTAGAGGTTCTGTTAATATTAAACAATATTCATTGACATTAGCATGTGCACCAACTGATTGCCTCTTTAAATTTCCCAATCAAACAAACGAGGGACCGAACAAGAAATTGCAATGCCTCAAAAGGCCCAGAATCGGTTGGTCTGGTATCGTTTTGGCCGTGTGACTGGATAGTATCCATTAGGGTCACTGTCCAGCTTAACGTCGTATAGTCAGTTAGGCATTATCGGACTTATACGTCAAAGGCAGTAGAAGAAGAAGGGTGGACGGAGAGATACAAAGAGGAAATAAGGGCGGTGGAGAAATGAGAAAGAGTCAGGCAGATGCCAAATCAAGGTGTGTCTGATCCTATTGAAAATGAAATGGTCGAAAACTATTTCGTCATGTACAACATGATGTAAAGGTACAATGAAATTTGAAGCATGTAAGATTAAACATGCCAATCATGCTGCTATTTGAGTATCTCAACAGTGCGGCCTCTAATACACAGAAGTCTATGATGTTTCGCACACAATGGTCAATGGGCCTTTTTATGTGCATGAAAACCGCTATATTTCCTATATCTGTAAGTTAGAATCCCAGTGCTCCTTGCAACGAGCATTAGACGAATTACTTACATATTCAAAGGCCAATGGTACGCAGATCAACCCAAAGAAAATAAACGAAATGGTAATAAATTTTACTAAAGATGCGGTTGGTCATCCAATTTAATGATGGCGAACCTGTAGACTGTGTCCAAGAAATTAAGTTGCTAGGATTATGGATCAATGATAAATTGAATTGGAATACTCATGTGGAAAAGGTTTATGCAAAGGCTGAAAGTCGTTTGTTTCTCTTGGTCCAATTGCGTAGATCCAGTCTTGTTCAAGACGATTTGTGTAGGTACTACAAAGCTTTCATAAGCTTGCAAATACAGAAACCAGAACCCAAACTAAATGCCCTTCTCCCACCAAAACGAGAGACAAAATATAACCTTAGGAGAAGTAAACAAGTGAGTATGCCCAGGTGTTAAACAAACCGATTTAAGAATAGTTTTATCCCTTGGTAAAGCAGGTGATTAGTGCAATACATTTTCAACCATTCCATATTCTTTTGAACATGTTCCCCGACATAGGCAGCTGGTTTTTAATTATATATTATTTTTGCTTCAGAGCATCAATTTGGAATAATTTGTCAGTACATGTAGTTATCAGTTTATACCTTGACGTTCTATATACACTGTTGGTCATAATGGTGGAATAATTATTTTTACCACAAATTATTGAATGATTTTGACAATGATTTATTCCTAATAGATCTAGATATTAGTATACATTCTCAGATTTTATTTAATGCAAATTGGGTAGTGTTTGTTTTGCGTGACTGCTGAAGCATGTGTGTGCTACTATGCTAATTAAATAGGGGACCTACGTCCTTAAGTCATAACTGACAGTAATGGGGATTAATGCCTCATAAAAGGACACTAATATAGCACATCAGGTATCCAAACGGGCTGCAAACTAGCAATGGAAACTCGATACTTCAGGCATTACTAACAGCTGGAATAAAGAACTAGATAAGGTAATGATATACATGTAGTTTGTTTGGTTGGTCGTCAGTCTCGGGTTAGTCTCATTTATGTGAATAAACATTAGAAGATAATTTATGGCAAAGTTGTCTACCCAATAAATCTGGGGAGGATGAAAAACAGTTCAGTTGAAACGAGAATGATTATTGTAAAAGATATATGTTTAATTTCTCTCAATCGCACTTGCTAACCGTAATCATTGGTAAAGCCTTGTTTGACTTTTTAAAAATATAATGTGTCTTCTTCTTCTGCCTCACCCTCCATTATAAATACAAATGCAATCAACTTAAACAAAAAGTATTGGAGACTTCACCTTTATCTGATTAAAAACAAGAACAACACGTGATTTTTAAAATAAAAAGGGAGAAGAAAACCATAAGACTGTACTAAACAGTGATCTGGTATCCCGGGTATACGTTGCAACACAATATGAGGAAATTACTTGCAGAGTACATTCACACAAAACAATACTACACGTAGGCAAACCATGTACCAATGCTTAAAGCTTTGTACCGTATTTTACAAACCCAAAATATAATTTGTAACTCATCAACTGCATATACGGATGCTATCACATGCATAAACAGAAGCAAACCAATCATTCTGAATTCATCAGGTTCCTTCATCTTGTTAGGATTAATTAAAGAAAATTCCGATACACCAGATATTCGAGTATCTAGAATTATGTGGTGGCTATTTCCTTGTTGTTGTGACTTTCCATATTTTGACGCGCGATTTAATGTTTGCATTCATGCTTTGAATCAATAGGTGCATACGGCCGGATTCGATCTTCCGGTGGAGTTCAGATTGTTTCGAAACTCCAAAACACATACATAAAAATATACACATACATAAAAAAAAGTTAAAGAGGGGGGGTTCAACCCCCCCCCCCCCCCCCTGCGAACGCGCATGCTTACGGTCACACAGTTGTAGCTGCGACCATGAAAATCTCAAAATATGTAGTTTATTAGAGTTTATTATTTACAATTCCATTACTTAAGATGACATTTTGGGAAGGTGAAAGGCACACATCTCCCTGGATTTTTTTTTTCGACGTTTCAGTAGCTTATGTTTTAGTACTCTATTTCTCAAAATGTCACATAAGTCACATTTTACGCATTCTAGGTGACTTATGAGCAGGCGCGGATCCACGGGGGGGGCCCGACGGGCCCGGGCCCCCCCCCCCCCCCCGAAAAAAAGGAAAGGAAAGAAAAGGAAAGGAAAGGAAAGGAAAAGGGAAGAAAGAAGGGCTAAAACACGAGTTAGGAGTGGACCCAGGGCCCTCACCTATCCGTATATAGGCCAAGCTCCCGCGGTTCAGCTGGACATGCGCCGAGCTTTGGGTTGTTTTCAGGTCAAAACTAGCCCTAATTCGTGTTTTAGGCCTATATATCATGATAGAAACAAAATGCCGATGATCTCTCTACACTAGGGCGTACAAGTTACAACGTTCAAAAGTATTTCAGGACTCGGTTAACTTCAGGTCCATCTGTCAAATCATCATACTGTTACACAGTGTACAGGGTCCGCGGTATGGCGGGGCTCGAGCCCCCCCCCCTCATATTTGAAAAAGTATTTTAAAGAGAAATAGAAAGAAACCAACCAAGGGCAAGGCCCCGGAAGAAAAAAAAAAATTATCTACATAAAAGTATAGATTTTTCTTTTTCAATCTGCCCATAATATTTATTATAAGTGTAAATTATACCGAATAAAATTAGTCTCATGCACATCGTTTATTAGTGTCACAGATGGGTTGTTACTGTTACACTATATCGACAGATTGGATAGATGCGTAAATCATTAAAAATTAAAATCAGTATACGATGCGAAAAGGATTCTTCTCCAGCTTCCGGAAACCAACCTGGGATTTGTGTTGTGTCCTGCAGGACGTAATTACTCACCTCTTTTGCATAATGTGTGCGTGAGATTTGGTTCTTTCTTATACGTGCCCCTTTTCATCTCCGATGAGTGCATGCCCTTATTCAAATTTGAGAGGTGCCCCCTTTAACTCTGTAATAAGTGCCCCTTTTCATCTCTGGTGAATGCCCCTTATTAAGTGCGAGGAGTGCCCCCTTTTCACCTCTG
>JAVYIG010008091.1:0-93415 GCA_035222895.1 Strongylocentrotus droebachiensis
AGTTTTATCTCACATATGATTCGCCTAATATGTACCGCCGTTTTTTTTTTTTTTTTTTTTTTAAATGATGTGTACATATTTACCGTCCGGAGGTCAATAGGCCTAGCTATAAGAAGACCTCCTCTGCACACGCGGCTAGTTTTGGGATCAAATTTCGTTAAGGGAAATGAGTAGAAATACCCACATACAGCAGATCAATATCTTCTGCACATTTGTCTTTTTGTCTTATTTGATTTTATTGAAAATGATGGCCTCGGGGAATGTATTGAATGTATCGGCAACGGAAACCCTCGACCCCGAAAGTGCCATCCTCTACATGTTAACTATTGTTCTTTCGGTCATTTTCAATTGATTTGTATTGTTCGGTTGGAACAGTTATAATGCTACGTTTACACTATGTTCCCGGCGGCCACGGCAGCCCCGTTTGCCCGAAACGTAGTGCGCCGTGGGATTTAGACCAATTTTATCTCTGAATTCAAGTTTTGTTACGTCTTGCCAAGTTTTCTCACGGTCTACCACGGTATCCGTGACGGGCCGTGGGGGGGAGGTGATGCTGAGTCCCGGAGGCTCAAAGGCGCACTACGGTTCGGCCCGCGTTCTACCACGGATGCCAGAACGTTTCCTCCCGGCCCGTCACGTTCTGATGGGGTCCCTCACGTTTCCCACGTTCTGATCAAGGTCTGACACGTTTTCACGTTCTGTCAAGGCTTTGTACGGATGAAACGTGGAGGCAGGGCAGCTTTGGAGCACGTTTGTGCCGGCGGTATAAAAAGAAGGTCTCCCAAGCAATAGCAATCATGGTATTCTGAGACCTCGCGTCGTGTCAGACCGTAGTAGAACGCAACGCGCCGTAGCGTGCCGGGCGCTTAAACCCGTCCCACTACGGACCACCCCCAAGTTTTGTTACGGCCTATTACGGACTGTCACGTTTTTGTTACGTTCACCCCGGTTTATTACTGCCTACTAGGTTTCTCATCCGCACCGTGACTGCCGTGGCAAATTTTTTGACAGTTTAAAAATCTGACACGGTACCCACGGCAATCACGGCCTGTCACGTTTGCCCATACGGTCCCCCGCGTTGTGTCACGTCAATCCCGTTTCGTCCACGGTGGCCTGAAACGTGGTTGCCGTGGCCGCCGGGAACATAGTGTAAACGTAGCATTATACGATTTGGTTCTCGTTTAAAAACGAGAAACTTGCACCATCATAAGTGTGGTGTTTTTGTTATTGTACATGGTATCGATATGGTTTGCAATTCTAGCACTGTTTGCCATCTGTTTCAACCTGTACGTTCTGATCACCAAGCCCCTTCGTTATTCTACGATAGTGACCAGTACCCGATTGTTTGTCACAATAGGATCTGCTAGCGACTACAATCAAAATGTTATGCTAAAGTGTGGATTTAACCTACCGATTCCAGAATCGCCATTCATTCGTCTCCTAATGCAACAATGCAGAGCGAAAGACGTGCGCCCAACGGCGGAATGGCCATTGGTGATGTTCATACGACAGTCATCTACATTCGACTCTTGGTCATTCCTTGCTACAAAAATAAAACTGTGGCAAATATCGAGCCCCAGTGTTTGGTAGAAGTGAGCATGGTGTTGTAGGGACGCAGACCGTCCGAGAAACATCGGACTTGTCGGTCACAAAAAGGACACGGACCCTACGCAATGAAAGGACTCACCAGGGTTTCTCTGCTTATAGGGTCCTTCCACATCGTGTGGATATCCTTCATTGCAATTTTCTGGAGATCATGGAAACCCTCACGATCTCGCCATCCTTGATAAATTCGCAGTCAGCACTACATAGGTCCAATGGGATTAATAAACATCTAAGTAGTTAAAGTCACGTCCGATACGTTACTGTATGTAAACGTGAAAGGTTTGGACTTCTATTCCGGCATCATTTGTTTACTAAAATATGTATTGTCTTTATTATATAATACATTATAGAGCCATATCTCACGTATGGAATCGATGTGTGGGGGAATACGTACACTTTACGTCACTGGTGGGTTAATACTTTGTTTAAATTATTGTTTTTATATGTTGTATTATACCTTACATTTATTTTTTCTTTGTTATTCAGCTATATTATATTTGGAAAAATGCAGAAATCAAATCAAATCAAATAAAAAAATACTCACTCTCTAATTCAAGATTTAAAAGTCTTCAATATTTGTTTTTATATGCACCACTCATGACCTAAGCGATAATAACTTACCCCAGTACAATACAACACTAATATTAATCAAGACAATAGAAGGTTGACACGCACTTTTACCCAAATTAGATACTTCTCATCTACAATTTTCTCTTTCCTTTTCAGGGTGTGATTAATGGAATATAATACGAGGTGATTAAAACATTTAGAAGTTGTTTCAGGAATTCACTTTAACATCTTTATTTATGTCAATAATTACTTCTGTATGGTGAACACCGTTTAACTGTGTTGTAATATTTGTATTATGTGTTTTCTGTGTTGTAATATTTGTATTATGTGTTTTGTTATTTAAAATTCAACGTCTAGTATTTTATAAATGTTGTAGAGGGGGCATGCTCGACTACCACATGCGCTATTTACTGCTCGTTTTTTATCATTATTTTTGTTTTCCCGTAATTATTGGAAAGACATATATTTCCTTTAATTGGTGAATGAATAAATAGATACAAAATAAATAAATAAATAATCCGTAAAACGGGGTAGGGCTTTGGGGTGGTGGTCAGCCTCAATTTGTATATTCCGTGGATCTTTATCCTATGGTGGGAACGCCACTGGTGGGTGCTTATGACAGGAGTTTTCATCTTTCAGTAGAAGTAATTACTAAATATCACCGCGTTGACTCGATTCATTATAAATGTACGATCATCTCTCCTTGTCCATTATTTGCATGTGTAATGCCCACCCCACGTCTTGTCGCACGCAACGGAGCCAAAATGTCCTTAAAATGTAATAAATCTCTCATTTTCGGCTGTTTATGACAGCACCGTCTCACAACTACGAGCTGAATGTATATAATCATGTCAACTGTTGATTGGCTCTTTGTAATGAATTAAATTGGAGATTGATCCATTCATTTATGTTATCAGGAACGAGAAGGTTTCTAAAAGGTAATTACTTGGCTCAGAAATATTTTCTTCTATTGACGCTTCCATAATTACTCTTCATTCTCCAGCGGCGTAGCATGGGTTAAGAAAATTGATGGAGCACCAGCACCAGAGGTGTGTGTGTATGTGTGGGCGGGGGGGGGGGGGCTTGTCTGATTCGATGGATGAAATGCGAATTGACAAAGCCATTGATCGGGGGCAGGATGTAGGATGTGGCCATAACGTCTTACTTCCACGTTTCCTTTCCCGCCTCTCCCTTCTCGTTCTCTTTCTCTCTATCTCTCTATCTCTCTCTTCGTGATTAGATTGAGCGCACGGGGGGGGGGGGGGGGGGCTGCCCTCCTTAGCCAAGCCTCTGTCATCCTTTGATCATTCTCAACCATTGCTGTGTGAATTTTGCCATGCGCAGTCTTTTTGAAGTTTGATCAGGATTTTCTATCATAATACATAGGCCAGGATTTCAGAACAGTTCACGTAATTGGTGTCATAAATGCAGATTGACAACACTAATCAGAAACTTTAGGCAATGATGATATATTGTTATTGGTTACTTTAAGAGCACTCATATCCACAACGCAAGATGCTCAATGCGCTCCAATATTATCCGGGCTCTCGCTAAGCTACCACAGAGTACAAGGAATTTCTCCCAACTGGCACCGATTCAACACCTGTATGGAGAGTGGCCAATGTAGATTGATGCCTTTCCACAGAGACTTGTGCCGACAGTTGGTCTGTATACTCAAATAAAACAAAATGGGAGCATCACCCTAAATGTGAAATAATTTCGGGTATTCATCAGAATTATGTTCGGAATCGTAGCTGATTGACTGACTATTTGCATTAATTGGTGAAATTGTGGAAATAGACAATAGACGGCGATATAATATCAGAAAATGCTAGATGTAAAATCACTTAGGAATGAAACGGCGATGGAAGCTGAACACCTAGATTCTTAAATAGTGTCTTTCTTAATGTTAACTCTTGATCTCTCATCTCTTTTGAATGGAGCAGTACTGATTGTCATATATCATCAGCAACATCTCCAAGAATACATGCGAGTTCTTCACCAGATTCTAACAGCATCTGATTTGATCTTGGGAATAACCTGGAGTCTTTGGATCATGCTTTGGCTTTCGTTCAGTGACCACAAGACATGCTCGGTCGCCAGTTTGGTTTTCCCATTCCTGAATTTCGTTGCGCTCTGGTCCGTCATGGCATGCCTTTGTGGTATTAGCTTCAACCTCTATCTCCTAGTCACAAGGCCTCTCCGCTATCACACAATCGTAACCAGAAAAAGATTCTTCTGTATACTTGCAGGCACTTACTTGGTGATAGTGCTGGCTTGTGGAATCGCGTTTCCAGTCCCAGAATCACCCTTAATTATCCTCTTCATAAAGCAATGTCAAAGTAAGATAACGCTACTAAATTCGGTGGCGAGGATCACCTATGCCTATGAAGTTGTCCCTATATGCACAACGATGATTTGTACAACCGTCATTTATGTCAAGTTACTGTTCATTGCATGGCAAAAAAAGAAACGAAGTTGAGAACGTACAAGGGCCCCGCGATAACGTCGCCGAAAATGTGGGGATGGACCAAAAACTGGCTCAGCCGCAGAATCGAGCCAACCTCAATATTGGTTGTAACGCGGTACGTCGACTGAGGAGACGATTCAAAGGATTGGTTACGATTCCCCCTTTTAACGTGTTAATGATCGCATTGGAAGCATATTCGGCCTTTCAATATTCAATGATCGTTGCCGCGGTTGAAATCGAGTCTTTTTATGTTGTATAACTCCATCTCAAGGTAAAGATATTAATACAGGTATAAAACAATGTTTCTTGACTAAAATCGACCGATCAGCTATATATTCTGAGATTTGCATGGTCGCAGCTACCATTGTACGACCGTAGGCGCTATTTGAAATTCATCAAAATTTACCGGAAGCACCGGTAAAGTTTTATATTCAATTTTTCTCGAAAGCATTAGTGTTTTAGGGGCTACATTTTCTAGTGCTTATAATACATCTACAGGGGCATCGAAAAATATCAATATTGTAAAGAATCACTATCCACCCAATTTTCTCAATTTCCCAATACTTTGTATTACCTTTAACTCTTTCCACTATTAATATGATGATTTCAATATCCTACGTATGGCGTTTTTTATTAGGAAATCGTAAAAAGGTACTCTTATCGTGAGAGCTGTATTAAAGTTAAGTCAATATTTAATTAATGATTGACTTATAGCTACCCTTAATCGCAAATGTATTACCTTTTTTCGTTCTGCTTTCATATTAAACAATAGTTGATAGATGATTTTAATTGTAATTTATCAGCCTTTATTTTGTAGGTTTTTTCTCACATAATTATGATTCCTCTCATTTATAGCGCCGTGTTCTTTTTTTATACTATATATGACACATATAGTTGTACACATATTTACCATCTAGAAGTCAAAAGGCCTAGCTATAAAAGGCCCCCCTCCGTTAAGAAGAATCAGTAGAAACATCAACGTATAGCAGATCAATATCTTATGTTCATTTGTATTTCTGTCTTATCCGATTTTTTTGAGAAGAATGGCCTCAAGGTATTCAGTAAACGTAACGGCTACGGAAACTCTTGACCCCGAAAGTGCCATCTTCTACATGTGAATTATTGTTCTTTCGGTCATTTCCAATGGACTTGTATTGTTCGTACTCCGCCATCAGAAGGAACTCCACGATAACATGCGAGTTCTCTACCAGATCTTGGCAACATCTGACATGATCTTGAGCATCGGTTGGAGCAGTTGGAATACGATTTTGTTCTCGTTAAAAAACGAACAAACTTGCACCATCATAAATATGGGGTTTCCTTTCTTTTACATGGTTTCGATATGGTTTGTAATGCTAGAACTTTTCGCCATCAGTTTCAACCTGTACCTTCTGATCACCAAACCCCTTCGTTATCCAACAATAGTGACCCGGACCAGATTGTTTGTCACACTGGGCTCCGCTGGAGCAACTACGATGCTGGTGTGTGCAGTTTACCTGCCGATTCCCGAATCGCCATTTATTCTTCTCCTAATGCAACACTGCAGAACGAGAGGCGTGCGACCAACGGCGGAATGGCCATCTGTGGTGTTTATGTTTCATCTCCTAACCCCCATTCTTGCAACGATGCTCTTCACGACAGTCATATACATTCGACTCTTACTGATTGCTTTCCACAAAGAAAAAACTGTAGCTTATCACCAAGCACCTGTGTTTGGCAGAATTGTACATGTTGATGCAGAGACGCAGAATGCCAGGAAACATAGGACTGGTCGGCCACAAAAAGGACACGGTCCCAACGCAATGACAAACCCAAATCGCCAACCCAAGAGGGGTGTCAAAGGAATCACCACAATCCTTCTTCTCATAGGGTCTTTCTACATCGTGTGGATATCCTTCATTGTATTTTTTTCGAGATCATGGAACCATCGTGATCTCGCCATCCTTGATAAATTCGCAGTCAGCAGTACATGGGTTCAACCCATAGTATACATATTGACAAACCCCGAAGCAAGGAGGATATGTTTGAAGACTCTTCGGTGTGACCGAGGAGCACGGCCTTTGCATTTCTAACATCGTGTAACTTTGGTTTTTGTACCAATAGTTGTATAACACTGTATGACCGTATGTCGAACACATTCTGTCATACCAACATATTAAACTAATTATATTTTGTTTACCAAGTAAAAACATTTAACTGGTTATATGTATAATAACAGGCAAGTTGCATTGCATTATTTAAAACACGAAGTGGCAGAATTCATAAACCATATTTAAATAGCCTGATTGTCATGGCTGACGAATTACAATGGTTCTATCAAAAATAGATCGAAATTTCAGCCAATGTTTAAATCAGCTGTACGTTTCATGTTTGCATTACGCTATCATCTCTTTAGTTGATTTAATCAATGAAGCTATTACGAATTTCGAGATGAAGAAGCAACTTTTCACAACTTTTACGAAGAGTTAAAAAGTTGTTTTCACTTCGTCTCCTTGGCCATCAATTCTTTTAGATCTCAAAACAGCTATATCTTGTATACTGTACTATGTTTTGAAAGTTCCTATCTTGATTTTCACATGATATTTTAGATTACATTTTGTTAGTTTTAGAGCTTACATCCTTTGCTTTTTGGGGGATATTAGGATACTAATGATCCCTCACTTGAGAATTTATTTTGTTCTAATTCAATTTACTTCTGGCAGGAAATATAATGAAAATGTAATAATTATAATTTTTTCCTATTTTTAATCGTGAGCCGTTGTCATACATGTTTTGTATCATAATTGATTAACCCTAATGGTCTATTATCTCAATACTCGAGTCGATGCTTTCTATACCATTCATGTATCTATCACACCAATACCACCACTCAAAATGCTCTTCGTTTCTCTTTAAAGCCCCACTGTCCTACTTGTAGCTACTTGCTCCCTCTATATAGAAAAACTTTCCCAATCGGTGCCTGTTGGTCCCCCATGATCCTCTTTTTCTTATGTTAATTGAGAGCTGAGTTAATGAGAGAGATAGCCACATGTCAGTGACCTAGCTATGTGGTCTAATCCCTTCTGGCCCAGTAGTATTGACGGTCTTTAAAGTGAACAAATAACGCACGATCACTTATAAAACACTAACGTTCACAATGCGCCATCGAGTTAGTAAATTATTCTAAAGGGTTAGGGGACACGATTTAATTACTATATCACAAAGTGAGGTCATCATGAGCAAAACCTTCTATCTAATCGCTCCAATCGATGCTTTTAACAGCATTAATGCATTTAATACGACCACTCAGACCGCTATAATATATCTACTGATCTTTTGATCGGGCTAGAGGAGGTGGATCCATGATTTTGTAAAGATGGGGGGGGGGGGGTTCAGTGCAAACAAAATATTTGAAAAGAAGAATGAAGAGTAAATTGTTATCACATATTTCGATGCGTTTGGGGTCGACAATTGACTGTCTCGTGGGCCTTCTGGCGACTTTCAGAACGTTCGCTAGACCTACATTACGGGTCTCTTGGGCTGTAGCTGTGTCCCACATTGGCATATTTTCGTCTTCACATGACAACTTTAGGTAATGTAGTGACCAAATATCAATATTGTTAACTTGTATAATAATGTATAATAAAGTTGTATGCATTGATTTGCACATGTTTTATATATATTGCTTTCCTACTGTCAAGATGGCGGTTAGGGAGAATGAATTTCCCTTGCGTAGTCCGCTCTCTGGGTTTTTAGACATGTCCCAACCGGTTCTGTCTGGTTCGTTAATATATTATATCGTGTTGTAGATTTGTCATGGCCGTCACGTACAGCCCGTATGCGTGCATTTTAATTTTGTGTGCGTGTTTCACTAATCACGCTACAACAGCGATCGGGGCTTCGATCTCTTTTTTCCATGTGGAAATCAGAGGTATTATTTTAATGGTACACACAGGTCGTCACTGTGTTTTTGTTTACCGTACCGGTCGAATTCTCAGTATCGTTAAGAGATCATGGCGTACACACGTATTATCAATGTCATAGTCAACATGGGCGGCACAAACACTAAACTGAATTCTACCGACAAGACGTATTTCCAGGATTTCGTTAAGTTTAGGGAACTTATACATTTCCTCAAAAGCTTATGATTTTTTTCTGAGAAAGTAAGCTGTCAACAAACAAGATTCATTTTGAACAGGATTGTGATGCGCTTACATCAAGCACCTTTTTAAAACATGGCGAGCACACCCACTGGAGCTGAAAACGTGACCGGCAACATCGTAGTACACCCGCGTGATTATGACATTTTGCTTTTGTTCTGTTACACTGTAACCATTGCACTGTCCATATGTTTCAACTGTATCGTACTAGTCGTCATCCATCACCAGAAAGAGCTTCAGGACTACATGAAAGTTCTTTACCAAATTCTGGCAACGTCGGACCTTGTTTTAAGCATTAGTTGGAGCATCTGGAGTATCGTATGGTTATCCGCTAATGAACGTGATCAACAGACTTGTACAGTCATTAGTATGATGTTTACTTTTGTATATTTCACTTCGCTTTCATCCGTGATGATCTGTTTGTGCGGCATCAGTTTGAACCTCTATCTTCTGGTGACAAAGCCGCTGAGATATCACTCAATCCTAACTAGGAGACGATTTCTCTTTTCATTGGCATCCATGTACCTCCTGACCTTCGTGGCACATGGTATCTTTATACCTTTTCCCAATTCTCCATTTCTAAGAGACGAAATTGAAACTTGCCTTGGTCGTGAAATCTCCTCATGGACGTCTACAGTGGACAAAATCTACCTCGTTTTTCCTGTATCTGTAACTCTGATCTTCACCACACTGATTTACGTTCGTTTGCTCCTCATCGTGCGTCAGAAGATGAAAGCGGTTGTGAATAATTTAAGGATCGTCCGACTTGACCACACCGTAAAAGATGTCGGTATCGAGAATGGTGTAGGTGGTGGTTGTCAAGAACTTGATCAGCCGCAGAATAGGGTCGGTGGAAACCATGATGAAAACCTTTATCGTCCACCACAAGCGCGATTGAAAGGGTTTATTACAGTAATTTTGATTACGGGCTCTTTCTACATCGTGTGGATACCGTACATTATTCTCTATACAATCTTAAAGTTCAACTTCATCCTGGACTTCGTTGCGGCTAGCAGCACGTGGGTTCAGCCGATAATTTATTTGCTCACCAACCCCGAAGCGAGGAGATTATGCTGGAAATATGTCAATTTTAAGAAATAGTCGAACAGTGTAACTAAACCGCAACTATGAAAATACAGCAAATGACATTATGTTATTAATCAAGATAATGTTTTACCACATTATACTTTCGCTTTTAATTGTAATATTGTTTGTTCTTTTCAATTAAGTACTGTACAATGTATTTAGAATGCTCTTGTTTTGCAATATTTTCGTAAGTAATATAATGAAGTTACTGTAGCTATTGCACCTATTATATAAGATATAAGTTTGATATTTTGCTATTTGTTAAGTGCATAGAGATGGCAACATATCATGCTCTTTTTACCAAGGATTATATATGAGCTAATATTTGTCAACAGAGCTCCTTACCACACTAAATCAATTTGTGATGGTCTAGTGAATAAGCCACGAAACTATAAAGCATAGAGTTTTGGGTTCAAATCCCTAACATTTCCTTAGGCAAAACATTTATCTTCATTTGCCACTTTTCATCCAGGTAAAGAAAATGAGTATCCATAGGAGAAAAACTTCTTGCTTGCATGAGCAAATGACATTATGTTATTAATCAAGATAATGTTTTACCACATTATACTTTCACCTTTTATTGTAATTTTTTTTTTTTCAATTAAGTACTGTACAATGTATTTAGAATGTTCTTGTTTTGCAATATTTTCGTAAGTAATATAATGAAGTTACTGTAGCTATTGCACCTATTATATAAGATATAAGTTTGATCTTTTGCTATTTGTTAAGCGCATAGAGATGGCAACATATCATGCTCTTTTTACCAAAGATTATATATCAGCTAATATTTGTCAACAGAGCTCCTTACCACACTAAATCAATTTGTGGTGGTCTAGTGAATAAGCCACGAAACTATAAACAATAGGGTTTTGGGTTCAAATCCCTACCATTTCCTTAGGCAAAACATTTATCTTCATTTGTCACTTTTCATCCAGGTAAAGAAAATTAGTATCCATAAGAGGAAAAATTCTTGCTTGCATGAGCGCGTAATAGTCGAGTAAAAATTACGAATGCCACGATTTTGCAGGACCCTCAGAAACAACATTATTAACACAGAGGAGGCTACCCCAGGTTAATAAGACACAACTATTTAATTGTTTTATCAGGATACGCACCGAATATGTCGATTCTTGTTCAATATGAGTGGTCCTCGTACTCACATCGGCATGTGCCGCCTCGCCGGCGTATGTAAGCGAAAAGCGGTTCACAACTGTGTGTAGAAACGAGATAAATAAAAACGTGTGGGACATAATTCTTTGTTTCATTTTTCATCTAGGCTAGCCATTTATTTAAACGTAGAGTTTGGAATTATAGGTGTCCCAACTTCTGGTTTTATATGCAATTTTCAGAAGATATTTTGTATAATTTTGTATGTATATTGTGATATAGATAACAGAATTGTTAAATAATTTGTTTGTTTTCATTATGTATAAGTACTTTCTAACAATGAATCATAAATTAGCAAATATACGTGACAAATATCATTACATGCCATTGTATCGATTTTGCCTGGAAATATGACTCAAATTTAAAGGAACTGATAAACAAAGATATTGAGCAAAAGGGACGTATAATTGAATGCGTATGAAGGATAATAATGATGATGTTGCTGTTAAAAATGATGATGATGATGATGATGATAGTAAATAAATGAATATACACAGGAATGATAAACCATTATGATAAAACCATCTATTTCCACTTTCGCTTTAAACGAATAAAGGGAGCATCGTGATTTAATCAATTCGGGAGAGAAATCCATTGATCTGGACAATGGAGTCTTATTGTTCTATGTGAAATTAACAATTTCGGGTCGACTAGATGAAAGGAATTATGAGTAGGGTATGAGCGAATGGTGTTATTTATAGGAAAACATTTTGTAAAAAAAGTGGTAGCATATTATTTTAATTTTTAAACATAAACAGTTAAATTTGTAATGAATTAATGCAAAAGGCTGTTAGGGATTTCAATTTGTAAAATAATTGACCTGTGTGAGAAAAATTGGGTGAACCAGTGCTTACGCGAAGGGCTTTCCTTTGTAATAATTGAAAATAGTTGATTTATGTTTTGGCGCTGGTGCCCCGCACTAAATTACAACATAACAAGCGTGTAACATGGCATATATTTTGTTTCATTTTGTGTACTATACTAACATTCCTAGGAAAAAAAAGTCTTCATATGACGTATATTAAAATTCCGATTAACATTTTCGTCGATAATGACACCAAATGTTGTTTAGTATTTTTTTCTTTCGAGAGGCTATATTATCTATAAATGTGTTGCAATGAAATTCAGAGACATGTGAATTTGCGTGATTAAAGTGCGTTAAGATTACTTCATTTTTATTAAGGGACAATTTGTTGGATTTCAACCACAGGGACGAATTTGGTAAATCATTATTAAGTGTATTTTAGAGCATGATTAGGTTATGATGTGAACAGAAAATGTTCGTGATATCAGCCAAGAATATAAATGATAATAGGAAGGTTCATATGACTACGAGGGTAGGGGGTGGGGGGGCGTGGTCGCAATCGGGCCCTTGGATTTCTCATGGGAATACACACAAGACATATGGATGGGTGTGCGATTTTGAAGGAAAAATCAGACTCATTTTATGATGTTCTAAAGACCTATTTTGTATATTTTTATATTATTTTGAGAAGCTTTCACCCATGTTAAAGATACTTACTTGTATGTCTATATCAAGATTGTTAAAGGGATAGATGACTTCTGTTGCAGAGGGCGCTACACAAAATATTTTTCTTGTGGGATAATGAAAAACTGAGTGTCAAATTTGAAAGAGCATACAATTTAAATGAAAAACAAATCATCTTTGTTTGATCAAAATCGGTTCAGAGACGGCTGAAATATCAATAAATATAATGATTTCTAATAATTGTGTACCACCACAAATATTCGATAATTTGAGAAAAAAAACGTTGAAAAAAACGAAATAGCGCCTTTTACATGTATGTTGTATTTCAGCCAATGCCAATATGTTGGCTTTTTTGTTGGCTTTGTCGTGTTGGTTATATTACGCACAACCAGCCGGCCCCATGTATTGTTATCATTGATGAATTAATTAATTAACGGTCACCGTATTTTTGGGAAAGTGGAGCCGCAATGGTATGATTGTATTGCCTAAATTTCTCACATTTGGGGTCTAAAATTACCTTCATAGTAATTTTAGGTCCTAAAAGGGCACAAGGAATGTCATAGATAAGAATAAGAGCAATAACCATGCACTTTGAAGGTATTTGCGTTCTGTAAACAGAACTCAACTATATCCCTTTAACTTTGAACAACTGACGGATCTTAAAACATTTGTGTTTTTTAACAAAGTGAGGGGATTTGTACAGGTCTGCCGTCCCCTCCCAGTAATATATGTGTGTGTGAGGGGGGAGGGGGAATTAACACCCATTCCCCCTCTCTCATTTTCGTCTGTGCTCTGTGCATACGAATTGGAATCTTCGAAAGTTTGCTCAATTAATGCGATCACTAATTACAACATGAAAGTGGATGCCAGATTTAAATGATGTTTGCTCGCCCAGAATACAATGACCAATATTGCTCCTTTTGAACAAGTAAACATCTTAAGTGCCTTCCCTTACCATTGGTATGCAATACGAGTCCCTGCGAAGACTGGACAATTAGTACAGTCAATGTTTCGTATGGGATGAAAGAATATAGTGCGGCGTAAAATGACATAATTGCGGATAAAAACATACATTGATCGCATTTCTTTTTCTTTTACTCCCTATAAAACGAGGTCAGATATTTATTAAGAAACAATAGGAGTGTGAAAGCCTATATACATCAGACATTATTGAATTAGAGTGGGGGAAATGGAGTGACGGAAAGTAAGTAAGAGAGAGAAAGAGAGATAGAGAGATTAAGAGCTAGATATAAAGATACTTAATTAATAGCTGTTAAGTAAACATTAGGCATTTTGTCTAATAGCTTTTAGTGCGTACTGGTAAGGATGGTAGTATAACAAAACGTTTCTTCATTCATTTAAACAAAATATGTCCCGTGTCTTCAAAGTCCTGGTCTCGAAATTCGCTTTGTATATTATCTCCAATCAATTGTATCTTCATGAAGGCGATCCCAGATCGAAACCAGAGACTTAAACTGTAGCTTTCGATCTGACTCATTAAATTTCGTTCGGATAATCGCATGCCTATCAGTTTATATCAGCCTATGATCATATAAACCTATTGAACATTAAAAAGAACATTTCGACGGCGACTAGATAGTACATTGCGGCTCGTCATGCCGTTACAAAATATCAAGGTTAAACCTTTCACAAAGGGGACAAGGAGCTGCTCAGATGGAACTGGACTAAATACAGTTAGTGGTGAGATCCAGCCTGAAATCAAAGATTTCCGTGTGGACATCCCGCTGAGCTTGAAGTACAGGGACAAAGTGTCCTGGTTGGCCCTCTTCTATATAAACACAAACGTTGTATTGGTTATATTATTGAAAATTGAAAAAGAAGAGGACCTAATATTGAACCTTGTATAAAGCCTCATTTGATTCAAATTCAAATAAAAACTGTTATATAATTTAAAAGATAGCTAATTAGCTTTCAAACGTTGCAACTCTGCTGAAATTCCCTTGTTGCCTATTTCTTAAAAATTAACCGATTCGTAACTTCCAAAAGGAACTACAATAGTTCCTTTTTGTGTTACGAATGTGCTAATCTAATTACTCATTATTCCTAACTATTTTTTAAGGGGCCCACAATTGTTACAACATTGCTTTCTAGTGGATCCCTCTGTTTCCAATAAGTACTCGTTAATTTATGTACATGATTATAATTAATTTGTAATGTTTTGTTGGAATCAGAAATAAAATTGAAATTGAAATTGAATTAGTTCCATGGAAGTGCAATTTATGAGGGTGTATACGTGAATTGTTGTTGGTGTGAGTAGCATTCGCGTAGGCTTCAGAGAAATCATCATGTGCAAGAGTTTTAGTAATTTGTTTTCGTCGTTCACAAAGGATGTAGATAGCGATTGGTGGTTGCACGTCCAAGGGGTAAAGATTTGCAAGCGAAGGTCGTTACTGAATAGACTATCCCGACGCCAATGCTAAATTAAAAGCGAGTGATGGTATCGGGTATATTAAAAACGTATGTGATTATAGAATACACATACCGATCGACGAGAGCAAACCAAAGAATTAACCAGACGTTCAAAGAGTGTCTTGCCCGAGTATTACATCTTCATTGGACCAACTTTTGATTCAAAGACATCGACGAGAGCAAACCAAAAAATTAATCAGACGTTCAAAGAGTGTCTTGCCCGAGTATTACATCTTCATTGGACCAACTTTTGATTCAAAGACATATGCATGTTAACCATACACTTGTTTTGTATGTGTTTTTTAAATATAAAATGGACTACTCGATTGATAATCACGCTATTCTGTCTGTATCAATTACAATTTCTGCATTCATGTCTCTTCACATCTTCTTTTTTTTATCATAGACGCGGGCAAAATTGTATGAAATTTATAACGATTTGTTTGGCTTGAAAAGCAAACCAAAGGATGACCATATGTTCTAAATGACACAGTTGTCTAGGCTGGTTACAGCCCGGATCCGATGCAATAGTCGCATCACGTTCTGAATCTCGCTATTTTGATGGATCACGATCAGAACTATAATGTTCTGAGTATCACCGTCGACAAATTTGCATTAAAAAAATTCAAATGTATTCTTTTGTATTCTATTGTTCAATTAATTTCTTATGTATTCTACATTTGTCCTCGTACATTTCTTTGTTTTGTTTAAGAAATGCATCTTAATTAATTTCAAGACGTGCAAGATCGAGAAAATGCCAGAAATGGAGCAAATGTATGCAAAACGTCCATTTACGTTCAATTTCGGTCAGACATAATTATGACTACGAAATGTTCCGTGACCTTGCAATTGATTGTCTGAATTTTGCAAACTTGGTCTCGAAGGTTGTGAGACAGTTGAAAGAAAAAATGTCACTAAAAGACAAGTCGCGGTCTGCAGCGGTTACACGTCAGTTGTGGATATTGAACACCCCCCCCCTGTTACACCCACAAATGTAATAACTCCCACAAATGTAATAACGCCCACAAATGTAATAACACTTTACCCACAAATGTAACAACTCCCACAAATGTAATAACACTTTACCCACAAATGTAATAATTTCACCCACAAATGTAATAACCACTTTACCCACAAATGTAATAAATTTGGAGTGATATTTTGAATCACCCAAAAATGTAATAATGACTTTACCCACAAATGTAATAAATTTGAAGGGATATTTTGTCGAATTTAAAACTAAAACCCTGTAATAAAGCATGGGTTTAGCGCGCAGTCCTTGCTCCAGACCCGGTTATTTCAAAAAAATTAAAAAATCTTCAAAACTAAGACCCCACCATCTTCCAAACTAAGACCCGCTAATAGAGCCTGGGTTTAGAGCGTAGTTTTTCTTCCAGACCCGGTTATTTTAAAACTTTTTACAAATCTTCAAAACTAAGACCCCATCATCTTATTCCTGTGGAAGAACATAAGTATTGAGCGTAGTCTTTCCTCCAGACCCGGTTTTTCAAAAGTTAAAAAACAAACAAAAAACAAACAAAAAAACAAAACAAAACAAAACAAAACAACAAAAAAACCTTTTAAACTAAGACCCCTCCATCTTCCAAATTAAGACCCAGTAATAAAGCATGGGATGAGAACGTAGTCTTTACTTCAGACTCAGTTATTTAAAAAAAAAAATCTTCAAACTAAGACCTCACCATCTCATTCCTGTGGAATAACATGGGTATAGAGCGTAGTCTTTCCTCCAGACCCGGTTATTTCAAAGGAAATAGAAATTTAAACAAATCTTCGAAACTAAGATCCACCATCTTATTCCTCTTTTTTTTTCATTTAAAAATAAATTACATTATTACATATGTGGATACAACACGTCACAAATAAATGATTGGTCGGCGGTCACACGAACTGACGAATCAGTCAAAATGGTATATCACACACAGTGGAGGGACCGATTCGATGGTTCGTTGACCGTCGATGATTTCTTAATCAATGACATGTAAATATTCTAACGCCCACAAATATCCTGAAATTCAATGTTCGTAGAAAAAAAAGTAATTGAATAAGTGACCTTAAATGTATTTAAAGAGAAGGTTGAGTTCTGGGAAGAGGTGAAAAATAATTTGTGAGCATTACTCATTCTTATTATGCAAGTGTGGAAGAACACCAGATAAGACATGTTCCCTGAAAAGCATGGCTCTTCAAATGCCTTCATATTCTAAATATGCATGTAACATCGTAAACATCGGGGGCCGGCTTTTTACGCCACGTGTTCGTGTAGTCCCATATACATCTTTCTGTGTACAGTGTTTGTAACTTTACCAAGACTTGGCCAAATTTCTTATCATTTTGATGATTCCAGAACCTTGCAATACACACAAATTCTTATATGCTAGATGATCAACCTTTTCTGGTCGGTTCCACACCGTTTCTTTCACAATGCAATCGCATGACCAGAACTCAACTTCATCTTTAAATATTGACGCTGATTGTTTTATGCATGTGATTATGAAATATGTTCACGATATGTAACATATATTTATATATATATATATATATGTACGCTATTAGTGACATTAAAACGTTGGATTGCGATGTTATATTTTCATGAGTGCGTGAATGAATTTCCTTTCTTCATGTGATGAACATATCAATTACTTATACTGAAGACTACCAATTGGTACGCGGTACACGGTGTGAATTCATGAGAACGAAATTTATTCAAAGGCAAATACAAACAAAACACATTTATATTACAGTTTTCCCTACTTCTGAAACACTCAAGCAGCTATATAAACAAGAACAAGTCTGAAATGATAATCGGTTAACAAGCAATGAACAACGCATACTTTCATATAACAAATCATAAATAGCTGTATAACGAGATCGCGCGAAACATAATTATTTGCATGTTTTGAATGAACGATTGCAGAACCCTTTGACTGATAAAATATCTATATACTCTCTCAATCAATGTGAGTAAATTGCAGAGGTTATGGTTTTATAGTATTAAATGCAATGATGGATACATAGATTTTGTAAGATAGAAAGTATTTTATTCCAAACGAATGAAGAGGTTGTTTCTCTAATATACAGACGGTAACAGAACCAAAATAATTATTACGTATAAAAAGGTGGAGTAACTCACATGTCTTTTACAAGCAAACAAGGTTATAATTTGGGCAATATTGAACCTGATAACATCAACTGAACTTGATATAAAACGCAAACAACCAAACACGTGACAATTCTTCTAAGCTAGGAAAAACAAGAGAACAAGATGCCGAAATACTAAAATACCTGGCTTTCTGTAACTTAGTATTCGTCCATATAAAACTACTTAACACGTACAACTCCAAAAGTTTTTCAGTAATACTTTTCAGATGCTTTAAGAGTAGACGGAGTTGAAATGAAGTATGACTGATCAAAAGGAAATAATTATTTTAATTATACAATGAGATACAGAATATTAACAACCTTTACCTGATCTCTGTTGAAGAGTTTGGCGTTTGCCACTTTTGAGCCATTTGTTAACCTTAAACAGAAATCTGATTAAAGACATAAATGCAAAACCAACCATACACTTGTATAAGGATTATAAATACATGAATATGTTAGTGATTTAAAAAAGCAATAGAGGCATGTAGTTTCCAGATATTTGCTTGAACACTGAGATAACATATTTTATGATATATAGTTCACTCATATGACACATAAATTTTCTTTACAACGGTTTATACACTTATAGTGTAGACAAAGAATCACACATGATTGGTCTGTAATATACTACGTAAGGATTAACCCGTTTAATGCATAATTGTTAGTTTGTTTTTGGTTGTGCGATCTTTTTCAATGACGATCTTCTAAACACAGCAAAAACTAAAGTTTATCCTAATCGAAATAACTTTGTTGTAACTTTAGTGTTCTGACACTGCTCATTACCATGGAGCTACAACCACGAGAGAGGGGACTCCCCCGAAAAAAATGTCAGACATAATCTCTAATCGAGAATCTAGGACACCTACCCCCCTGCCAACTACCCCCAGCTAACTACCCCCTAGAATGATAACCCCCCCCCCCCCCCCAGCTAACTACCCCTAGACATCTACCCCGGACAATACCCCCCGGACATCTACCCCAAGTCAAGTACCCCCCGGACATCTATCCCCGGGCAACTACCCCCAGACATCTACCCCCCCCCCCCGTCAAATACCCCCGGACATTCCCCCCCCAATCCAACTACCCCCTTCCAACTACCCCCAGCCAACTACCCCCACCCTGAAAACTACCCCCGGACATCTACCCCCATCCAACTACCCCCGGGCAACTACCCCCAACTACCTTAATTTGCTTGGGGGTAGATGTCCGGGGGGGTAGTTGGAGGGGGAGTTAGTTGTCCAGGAGGAGGGGTAGTTGGATGGGGTAAGATGTCCAGGGGTAGATGTCCGGGGAGGGGGTAGTTGACTGGGGGTAGATGTCCGGGGGTAGTTAGCTAGGTGGTAGTTAGCTATACCCATGCTTTATTACAGGGTTTTAGTTTTGAACAAATTCGACAAAATATCACTTCAAATTTATTACATTTGTGGGTAAAGTCATTATTACATTTGTGGGTGATTCAAAATATCACTTCAAATTTATTACATTTGTGGGTAAAGTCATTATTACATTTGTGGGTGATTCAAAATTATTACATTTGTGGGTAAAGTGGTTATTACATTTGTGGGTGAAATTATTACATTTGTGGGTAAAGTGTTATTACATTTGTGGGTGTTGTTACATTTGTGGGTAAAGTGTTATTACATTTGTGGGCGTTATTACATTTGTGGGAGTTATTACATTTGTGGGTGTAACACCCCCCCCCCCCCCCCGGGGGGCCCGGTCGGACTAGGATTAATGCATTTGATAAACAGTGAGTTAAAACCAAGTTTAGGTAAAATTAACTACAATTTTAGGTTATGATAACCTTTGTATTCATCTCACCAGGGAAACTATCGAAACCGTCAAGGTTTGCTTCGCCTACATTCCATTTGAAATATGCTTTTGAATAAAGGTGTAAAGGATATCTAATATCGAAGCATGGAACAATGAAATCACTCAGGAAGGCAATGTTTGATCTTTGTTAATGTTGATGAAGGTATGATTCCAAGATATAAATATTCCTCTATTTAAACGGTTTGTGATAAAATAACATTGAATAATAGAAACAAAATTATTGCACACGTATACATCCCCGGGGCTATTCAAGGCCTACAAAGTTGAATTATTACCCTGGTTTTAGCCCGGCTGCCCTAAAGCGCTAACAAATGTTAAAGGAAAAGCAAATTCCTACCAGGTACCCATTAATGACGCTTGGGTGGATAGAGGCTGTAGATTAATGTCTTCCCAAAGAACATTAGTGCCGCGGCGGGACTCGCACCGCGAACCATGAGACCCACAGTCCGGTGGCGTATTCACTAGACCACAAAACCTCTACAACACTAATGCAACATTAATGCATCCTTCCTATCAGTCAGTGTCGGATCGAGACTGAGTACGTCGGTTGTGGAATTTCGATACAACCGGCCCACTCTACCTATAATATACATAACAACCGACCCTCAGATCTAAAATCGACCAGCCCTCAAGCCAACAGTATCAAGCGGCCCTTTGGGAACGCTTGCCCGAACAACTCATGGCCAGCCTGTCCTTTCCTACGAGTGGCGTAACATTGGTTCATCCAGTGACGGTATCATCGACAGGGATGACTATGTCGAGAAGTGTGGTAATTAAAGGGTCGTTCCATCTTCTTTCTCCTTTCCTTTTTATGATGTGTCTTTCAATCTCTACCTCTCTCTCCCTCTGTGTGTTTTATCTTTCCTTTTTGTTCCCCTTTTTTTATCGCTAATCGATACGGGGAGGCATGGATTGAAAATGTGATTGACATCTTCTAAGACAACCCATTAAAACAAGATTCATCAGCAGGAAACGTTTCTAATCAGTGCTACCTGTCTACAAAATGGAGTCAAAATCTAGGGCGCTCACAAAGGAAGACAAGCGAGAAAGGCCCCTCATTTCTTCAAACACGGGTTGGTAAATTTGTCCCGTCGTCACTAATGATAAAATCAAGCCTTTTTAATTACGTTTTCAGTGTCAAACCTCGTAAATAAATCGTTGCCTTGACACTTTCCCTTCCTCATCAATGTTATAAAGTGCGAAGATGGCTGATAGGGAGCATTAATTTCCCTTGCGTAGTCCGCTGTCTGGCTTTTCAGACATGTTTCAACCGGTTTTGTCTGGTTCGTTATATTCTATCGTTTTGTAGATCGTTCATGGCCGTCACGTAAAGCCCGTATGCGTGCAGTTTAATTTTTTTGCGCGTGTTTCGCCAATCACGCTTCAACAGCGATTGGGGTTTCGATCTCTTTTTTCCAGGTGGAAATCAGAGGGATTATTTGTAATGGTACAAACAGGTCGTCACTGTGTTTTTGTTTACCGTACCGGTCGAATTCTAAGTAAGAGATCATGGCGTACGCAATTATTATCAATGTCATAGTCAACTTGGGGCGGCAGAAACACTAAACTGAATTCTACCGAAAAGACGTATTTCCAGGATTTCGTTAAGTTTGGGGAGCTTATAAATTTCCTCAAAAGCTTATGATTTTTTTCTGTGAAAGTAAGTTGTCAACAAACACCATTTATTTTGAACAGGATTGTGATGCGCTTACATCAAGCACCTTTCTAAAACATGGCGAGCACACCCACTGGAGCTGAAAACGTGACCGGCAACATCGTAGTACACCACCGTGATCATGACATTTTGGTTTTGTTTTGTTACGCTGTAACCATTGCACTGTCCCTATGTTTCAACTGTATCGCACTAGTCGTCATCCGTCACCAGAATGAGCTTCAGGACTACATGAAAGTTCTTTACCAAATTCTGGCAACGTCAGACCTTGTGTTGAGCATCAGTTGGAGCATCTGGAGTATCTTTTTGCTGTTATCCACCAAGGAACGTGATGAACAGACTTGTACAGTCATTAATATGATGTTTCATTTTGTATATCACACTTCACTTTCATCAGTGATGATCTGTTTGTGCGGCATTAGTTTGAACCTCTATCTTCTGGTGACAAAGCCGCTGAGATATCACACAATCCTAACTAGGAAACGATTTCTCTTTTCATTGGCATCCATGTACCTCCTGACTTTCGTGGCACATGGTATCTTTCTACCTTTTCCCAATTCTCCTTTCCTAAGAGACGAAATTGAAATTTGCCTTGGTCGTGAAATCTCCTCATGGACGTCCACAGTGGACAAAATCTACCTCGTTTTTCCTGTATCTGTAACTCTGATCTTCACCACACTGATTTACGTTCGTTTGCTCCTCATCGTGCGTCAGAAGATGAAAGCGATTGTGAATAATTTAAGGATCGTCCGACTTGACAGCACCGTAAAAGATGTCGGTATCGAGAATGGTGTAGGTGGGGGCTGTCAAGAACTTGATCAGCCGCAGAATATGATCGGTGTAAACCCTGATGAAAACCTTAATCGTCCACCACAAGCGCGGATGAAAGGATTCATTACCGTCATTTTGATTACGGGGTCTTTCTACATCGTGTGGATACCGTACATAATTCTCAACACAAGCTCAGATTTCATCCTTATCCTGGACTTGGTTGCAGATAGCAGCACGTGGGTTCAGCCGATAATTTACCTGCTCACTAACTCCGAAGCCAGGAAACTATGCTGGAAATTTGTCAATTTTAACAAATATAGGATTTTCCGGCCAAATTCGCGAGTTTGTCATTTAAATTAGTTTGTCTTGCGTCAAATTCGACGGTTTTAGTGCTGTCAGATATATCTTGGGTTTATTTTCCTTTTTCTAGTTTTCAAATCTACGAAGTTTTCGTTAGAATCTATGTATGTTTCATTCAAATTAATGAATAATGTGCTTCTTTCGCTATTTGGTCATTCGATTTGGCGCAACACGATTTCTGACATCGCGAAGGTGTACTTTTAGCATTCGAATTCATTTGTAGCATTCAAATTATCACTTTGTGCACTTAAATTGATAGTCAATATACATTTCTCGTTTATTACACACTTTTTATAGTTCATTCTTTATCTTTCAAGTTTGTTTTTTTCCATGTGTATTTCTTCATATTTAATTTTCTTGCATTCATACACTTTATCGACTTACATCTACGGACCTGATGGTCTCAATATTTTTGTAAATTTTCATGTATGGAAGTTGTTTGTCTTGTGTTTCATCATAAATTTATCACATTTTCATTAAGGAGGAATGGTACAATATTGTGACTGGGTTAGATATTTTTGTGCCCCCACTTTTCCGGGGTATATGAACATGTTCGTGCAGAAATGCCATATCCCTTGATTTCGCCCCTTCTTTACCTTATGTCTGACTACACCCATATGCATTGTCCTCAAAATTAATAAATGGAATAACAGAAAAGCCCCTAATGCAAATCATGCATTTAATTCCTTTTTTTTTTTAATACTGTAAACGTGGGTTGTATTTCTTCCCCCTAACATTCCTAACTTGAATAAACATAATTCGAATACGAATGACAGGTGTTAATTTGAATGATAAAAATGACGCCTCGACAAGTGACGATTAATTTGAATGCTAGTTGAGCAGTTTCTAAATTAAATGACAGATCTATGAAACCCTTCGACCAAAATTCTAAATTTAATACCAAAACGAGAAAATTGAATGATAATTGGCATGGCAAAGCCGATCTACACCAACTTAAATGCAAAGTAAACGAATTCGAATGACAAACTCGCGAATTTCGCCGGGAAATCCTATAATAATAATAATAATAATAATAATAATAACAATATTTATAAAGCGCAACATATCCATCTCCAGAGATGCTCAAGGCGCATACAAATAATGTAAATAGTCGAATAGTGTAACTAATCAGCAACTACAGCATCTGACTTCTTGTTATTAATTAACATAATATTTTATCGAATTATACTTTCGCATTTAATCTTAATATTGTTTGTTCTTTTCAATGAAATATTGTCGAGGTGTCGTGGTCGAGTGGATACGTCGCTGGACTGTCGATCACAAGGTCCGCGGTTCGAGTCCCGCCGCGGCACTAATGTCCTGTGGCAAGACATTGATCTACGTTTGCCATCCTCAACCCAGGTGATGTAAAAATGGGTACCTGGCAGGAATTAATTCCTTGAAATGCTAGAGCGTTGTATAGACGGCGCTATAGAAATGCCTATTATTATTATTTATTAGAATCTTCTTGTTTTGCAATATTGTCTTAAAGGTAGGCGTTACTACTGCAGCTAGAAGGGATTAGACCACACAGCAAGCCAACAAGGTCACTGTGACAGGTGGCTATCTCATTAACTCAGCTCTCATTTAACATAAGAAAAAGAGGATCATGGGGGACCAACAGGCACCGATTTGGGAAGTTTTCTATATAGAGGGAGCAAGTAGCTATAAGTAGGACAGTGTGCCTTTAACTGATGTAATAAAGTTACCGTAGCTATTCCAATGTTATATAAGATATATGTTTGATATTCTGATATTTGTTAAGCGATGGCAGATGGCAAAATATTATCCTTTTCGTTTTACCAAAGATTATATTTTAGCTAATATTTTTCAACAGGGCTCCTGTCGTAATATCCATATTTTCATGCTGCCATCTAGTTGCAAATACTTGTTTTATTTTATAGCAAGTGGAGGAAAATTTATGTTGACCAAACTGTAGTATGTTGGATAATAGACGCCTGCATCTATTTATCATTGGAGTCAAAGTATATATCAAGTGTATCCGTTTACTATATTAATCACAAATACACAAGTCACAGCAAGCTCACAAACTGATCTCTTTACCATATGAATGCCAACATGTGCATTTTAATAAACAGGTATAACATTGAATAGACAAACAAAATATTTCATTTATCAATTTGAAAGGTGCTCGGATGTGGGCGACACATACACTTTCTTTGAAGTATGTTTCAACAAATTTTCAGTTTTAAAAGTCAAAATTGCTTACAGCCAGAACTAAGCACATATGCATGTTTTATTCACGATGTATTTTTGAGCTGTTTTGTATGCATAAATGAAGAACGTAGACAAGTTTGTTTATGGTATTTTATGTTTAAGTTTATTAATCAAATATGATGGTTAAGAAAATACAGATTATCAGGTACATTTGAATGTAACCAAATTCAGTTATGCATTTGAAAAGGATCAGAGTACAGTTTTGTTATAACTTACAGAAACAAACTGTCTAAAAGAAAGGGAGGGATGTAGTATCCCTACTGTCATTCTGTCATCTACTGGCAAGGCGATGACCATCAACGAATACGATTAAGCATGTTACTTCGGAGATTTATAACCCTGAATAAAACCATTTAAACTACTTAAAAGATGAATCTCTAATCTTGGTTTTATTGAGTACGGGAGGCTACAATACGATGCTCTCTTAGGACTTTATTTCTCAATCTGAGGAGTCGTAGGGGTTGATCAACAAAGCTCTGAGAGAGTATAGACTTTATCTAATCAAGAATAAACCATACTGTCACAATCATTTCATGAAAAGGGGTAAGAATAAAGAAATTGTTCAAACTTTATGGGCAACGGTTTTATTTCATATTCATGTTATGTGATTCAAGCTGTTTCCGTTGTATGTGTTCTATGATTAATCATGCTCGTGAATGACTCATTGAACGTTCTGATTTTAACTTTGTATTGTTGAATGGCATTACTATCCATTTCATAATTGAGTGTGCGACATTAATGTTGGTCCTATGAAAATATTGAGTTGTTGATTGATTAATCGATTGATTGATTGATTAATTTATTGATTTATTGGTTGTTTGATTGATTGATTGATTGATTGGTTTATTTGTTAGTTGATGGGAAGGTTGGATGGTTAGTTGTTAATTGGTTTGAGGTTGGTTAGTTGATTGATTTGTTTATTTGTTGATTGGTTGGTTGATTGCTTTAGTGGTTGGTTGGTTGATTAAATGTTTGATCGATTGATTGGCTAGTTTATTCGTTTTTTGATTAATTAGTTGGTTTTTGTTGTTGTTGTTGAGTGTGTTTTATTGGTTGGTTGGTTGAATGATCAATTGGTTTATTGGTTAGTTGGTTGGTTGGTTGATTGATTGATTAATTGACTGTTTGTTTGCTGGTAAGATTTATAAGATTTATATTAACTCTATCGACCCCCCCCCCCCCCCCCTAGGGGTAGGGGTAGGAGAGTACAAACATATTTAAAACATTATATCAATGTTTTAACAGTCCGAATTGCCGAATTTCTTTTCATTTTGATGACTCCAGAACCTTGCAGTACACAGCAATACTTATATGCTACATGATCAACTTTTTCTGATCGATCTCACACCATTTCTTTCTCACTGCAATCGCATGACCAGAACTCAACTTTGTCTTTCAGTCTCGAAATGAAGAGGGCCTGTGGTCATGACAATATACATGTACGATAGTTAAATAATGATGCTGTTTACATATAAGGCACCCTGGTATATATCTTTACTTTATTTTTAGAATGTGGAAAGGTTATAGATAAGATGGAAAAAGCGAAAGATACAACAATTAAAAAAAGGGACCAAACCGATTTCGGTTATGCCAGTGCTAGCTAAAGTATTTGAAATAACGAATGGCCGATTAAAACAGTTTATAGAATCAAATTTAAAAAAATTACCATCATCAATCTGGATTTCCTAAAATAATGCAGCACAACATTACCATTGACAAACTTGTCTAAAGTAAGTTGTAATGTAATAAATGACGGTCAAGCTACACTTTGATTTTTTTTTTCTTCAAATAGGCGTTTGATTTCATTGTTCATGGATCTTTATCCTATGCTGAGGAAGCCATTTTTTGGTGTTTATGACAGGAGTTTTATCTTTTAGGTAAAGAAATTGCTAAAAATCACCGCGTTGCCTCGATTCATTATGAATGTACGATCATCTCTCCTTCTCCATTATTTGCATGGATAATGTCTTGTCACACGAAACGGAGCCAAACTGTCCTAAAGAAGTGGATATACATCTCTCATTTTCGGATTTATAGGACGGCATGGTCTCACAACGTTAACCAGAATATATATATTCACGCAATTGATTGAGTGGCTCTTTGAAGGAACTTAATTGAAGATTTATCCGTTCATTTATGTTATTAGGAACGTGCAAGTTTCTGAAATGTAATTACTTGGATCAGCGCTTTTTCCAATGACGCTTCCATAATGACTCTTCCTTCTGCAGTGGCGTGACATTGAATTGACAAAATTCATTGATTGGGGGCAGGACGTCTAATTTCCACGTACCCTTTCCCACCTCTACCTTCTCTCTCACTCTCTCTCTCTCTCTCTATTACACTCTCTTTCTCTGCATCTCTCTCTCCCTCTCTCTCTCTCTATCTCTCTCTTTCCTTTCCCTCTCTCTTCGTTATTACATTGAGGGCACGTGGCCCCTACACTCCTTATCTAAGCCTCTGTCATCATTTAATCATTGTCATGTAGTGTCATGTATTTTAATTGCCATGCGCTTATTTCAGTTTGATCAGGATTTTCAAACACATAATATTTGATTTGATTTATTTACCAACTGCAAAACATTTCATAAATTGTATACAATAATTACATATACAGGAAGAGAAACTATTGGTTGGTAAAAGAGGCCAGATAATAGCACATGTGCTAGTCGAGCCTAACCCCTTAAACAGCTATTACAAAGTATTTTGGTACAAATCAGTTTAGAGAATGTAACAAAACAAAAAAATAATGAATTTACTTACAATCGATGCTTTAACAAAAACAAGAATCAGTACTCAACAATGTCTTACAATATACAAACTAATAATGTAAAATATGAATTATGAATTGTGTACACTTGATATTTCATTCATGACTTGTTCAACAAATGACTTGTAACAGAATTCCGAAACCTATTTATAGACCTTGTCAATCTGACATCAACAGGTAATCTATTCCGAAATTCACTGCCCACAAAAGACAATGAAAATTTACCTTGTGTCGTTCTTAATTTTGGAAGACGTAATTGTCCATCTTCTTTTTGTCTTGTGGAATAGCTATGTTCTATAATGTCACAGTACTCTATCAAAATACGAGGCAAATTGCCATTGACTAGATCAAACATGAAAGTAGAAATGGATAAATCATGTAAATTATACACATTTAGGATTCGCAATCTTTTAAATAATGGATCTGAAGGAGTTCTCCATTCACTAAATGTTATGGCACGAACTGCCATTTTCTGTGAATATAATATACTTCTTAGACTAGTCTTATAAGTGCTTCCCCACACCTCTATTCCGTAAGAAATGTGTGGTTGTATAAATGCTTTATATAATAATATGAGAGTACGGCTAGGAACAAAATGTCGCAATCTAAATAGCACTCCAACTTTCTTTCTAATACACTGATTTACAAAACGAATATGACTCTTCCAAGACAAAATTGTCTATCAATGTGAACCCGAACAAAAGTGGCAACATCAACCTCTTTAATTTCCTCGCCAGCGATTTTTAGTTTACCATTTATACCTATTTTTTTCCTCCTACTACATATTAACATGAGATTAGTTTTCATTGAATTAATTGTAAGTTTGTTAGCAGTGCACCACTTATGTATCTTCTGTATGTTGTTATTCATTTCATTTACATCAATTATATATAAACCATGATTTGAGAATAGGTATCATAATTGGTGTTCATAAAGGCAGATTGACAACACTAATCAGAGACTTCAGGTGTGGATGATATATTGTTATTGGATTCGTTAAGAGCACACGTATCCACAACGCAAGGTGCTCAAGGCGCTCCCATATTATCCGGGCTCTCGCTAGAGGCTACCACACAGGTCAATGAATTCAAGGAACTTTTCCCAAATGGCACCTATTCAACACTTGGATGGAGAGTGTCCAATGTAGATTGATGCATTTCCACAGACATTAGCGCTGAGCATTAGTCTGTATACTCTGATATTCATCAATATAATGCTCGGAATCATAGGTTTTTTTTACAGACTGATTGCATTAAATGGATGACATTGTGGAAATCGACAATAAAAAAGCGATACAATCTCAGAAAAATTGGAGATTTCGAATCGCTTAGGAATTAAACAGCAAGGGAAGCTGAACACCTAGATCATAAAAGAGTGTTCTTCTTAATATTATCTCTCGTTCTCTCCTCTCTTTTGAATGGAGCTGTACTGATTGTCATATATTATCAGCAAAATCTCCAAGATTATATGCGAGTTCTCTACCAGATTTTGACAGACCCTGATTTTATCTTGGGAATAACCTGGAGTCTTTGGAGTATGCTCTCGTTTTCGTGCAGTGACCACAAGACATGCTCGGTCGCCCATATGGTTTTCCCGTTCCTGACTTTCGTTGCGCTCTGGTCCATCATGACATGTCTTGCGGTATCAGCTTCAACCTTTATCTCCTAGTCAAAAAGCCTCTCCACTATCACACAATCATAACCAGAAAAATATTCTTCTGTATATTGCAGGCACTTACTTGGTGATAGTGTTGTCTTGTAGAATCGCATTTCCGGTCCCAGAATCACCCTTAATTGTCCTCTTCATAAAGCAATGTCAAAGTAAGCTAATGCTGCAAAATTCGGAGGCGAGGATCGCCTATGCTTATGAAGTTTTCCCTGTATGCGCAACGATATTTTGTACAACCGTCATTTATGTAAAGTTACTATTCATTGCAAGGCAAAAAGAAAACGAGGTTGAAAACATAGTAAGACCCCGCGATAATGTTGCCGGAAATGTGGGGATGGACCAAAAACTTGCTCAACTGCAGAATCGAGCCGACCTGAATACTGGTTGCAACGCGATACGTCGACATAGGAGACGATTCAAAGGATTGGTTACGATTCTTCTTTTAACGTTTTCTTTATGCATTGCATGGATACCTTTCCTGTTCACCAGAATCAACATGAATACAACATTGATGACTATTTTTTTTTCCAGTTAAGTTACACAGCCCATCGTGTACTTGTTGACGACTCCTGAAGCAAGGAAGCTATTTTTGCAATCTGTACGGTGTTGGCGAGCTAATGAGCCATTGAACTGAAGAAATAAAAATTCGAAGTGTTTGAAAGCGTTGCAACCGTTGAAAGAACAATTTGGTACACGGCTAACAATCTTAAACGAAATAACCTTCAGTGTTACGAATGAAATTCCGTTTACTTTACAATGTATGTAAAAATATCTGTTTTTACTCGCCGTACGGGACCGAGAGTGAGTATGTGAAAGCCCCATAATCATGCTAATGGATGACTCCTTAAAAATTCTTATGCCTATAGGTCATATTTTCTCTACGGCTAGGATACTGCGGCCGTACGACAGTCGCAGATTTTCTGTCTCCACAAATTCAAAATGCGCCGTGCGGCTATCTATAACATAAAGTGACTGGTACCTTATGTGTCCTTGGGAATGCTGCGGCGGTCCTATAATTGCTATTGTCCGTATATATTTTAGACCGCACGGCCGCCGCGGTAAATGTGACCTAGGCATTTAATACTTTAACTTGTTATGATTGAATGGCCTTACAATCAATTTCATAATTGAGTGTGTGACAGGTGGTCATATTGTATGAGAAACATTGACTTGTTGATTGATTTTTTTTTTTTTTTTTTTTTATTCGTACGGGGTAGCCCATTCAACATCAGTTGGTCTCCCATGGGGCCCCTAAAAACATACATACAGGAATGCAACACAATATGTTCAAATAAAATCATTCAAAATAGTTTAAAAAGATAATGTAAAAACGTTGAAATACAGTGTGTCCCGAAAAAAACTATACACTTTTGAAATGGCTGCCAAATAACAAATATATTATTCTAGAGGGAAAAGTTATATATGTATGGAAAGCTCATATACTCAACTTTCATATGACACCAAAAGTTGCGAAAATAATTCATGCTCGGGTGAGCACTGCTCACTTTTGTAAAGGGTATGAAAATTTGGTTGCGCAGGAATTAGCCTTCCAATTTGTGAGAGGTAAATCCTTTGGAGCTTACCGAATTGAGGATGATATGACCAATTTATGATCAATTGTGATAAGTTTGGGTTTGCTGCGTGAAATGTTTGGTTTATGGGATTAACATTTTATGCATGAGTTAACAGGAATTGCATTTTTATTGTAGCACTGTAACTTCCCTGGTAGACTCAGTGGTGTGTTCATGGGAGTCAGGATGGGGTGATGATACATGTTGTAATTTCCATGTTACAAACTGTTATTCTCTTACATCTGTGACTTTGAATAAAAACCTTCACCCCACATTTCAATTATTGTAAGATTAGTTGAACATCTCATTGATTTACTCAATACCCAGGTAGGGATAATGTAAATTGAATATTCAAATACGGTTTGTTGACAAAAGGAATGTCCAAGATGTCGGCTACTTATTCTTCAGGTAAATGGTAACTGAAATGTGGGGTGAAGGTTTTTATTCAAAGTCACAAATGTAAAAAATAACAGTTTGTAACATGGAAATTACAACATGTACCATCACCCCATCCGGACTCTCATGAACACACCACTGAGTCTACCAGGGAAAGTTACAATGCTACAATAGAAAAATAAATTCCTGTTCCGTGCATAAAAGTTTGGTTTAATAAACCATGAAATTCACTCAGCAAATCATGAATGTATCATATCACCCTCAATTCGGTAAGCTCCAAAGGATTTACCTCTCACAAATTGGAAGGCTAATTCCTGCGCAACCTAATTTCCATACCCTTTACAAAAGTGACCAGTACTCACCCAAGCATGAATTATGTTCAAACTTTTTGGTGTCATATGAAAGTTGAGTTTATGAGCTTTCCATGCATATACAACTTTTCCCCCTAGAATCATATATTTGTTATTCGGCAGCCATTTCAAAAGTGTATAGTTTTTTTCGGGACACACTGTATATCAAGGTGAATGTTTGCAATATAGAATAATCAAATATTTAAAGAACAATACCGAGTAACAGAAAATAAAAATATTTAAACAAATATGTAACAGACTATTGGTGAGTAACTAGATGCCATAGAATCCCTTATACGTCAAATGACTTGAGATACTGTTTAAGATTAAATTTGAAAGATACCAAAGAGGGCAACTCCCGTATAATAACCGGCAAATTATTCCACAAATTTGGACATAGGTAATATAAAGAGTGTTTGCAGTACTCAGTGCGGCATTTGGGAACGACAAGATCGTGTCTGGCGGCTTGCCTCGTATTTTTATCATGTTTTCTACTTAACTCTTGGAAATAATTTGAGTAGTAATCAGGAGAGAGGTCTTGACAGCATTTATACACAAATATATAACGGAAATAAGTTATTCGATATCTGAAAGGTATCCAGTGCAGACTTGAGAACATTTCCTTAGATGGGCTATAAATATTACACCGAAGGATCAGACGGGCTGCCCTCTTTTGTAGTTTAGTAATTCGAACTACATGTATATTAAAATTAATCGATTGATAGATTAATATATTGGTTTATTGGTTGGTTGGTTGATTGATTGGTTTATTTGTTGATTGGTTGGTAGGTTGGTTGATTGCTTATGGAAAGGGATGGATGTTGTTCCAAGTCTTTGATGCGGCTACTGCAAAAATGGTTTTCAGCTGCTGAGAGTCTAGATTTGGGTACGATAGGTTTACACATGTTGGTTGCTAAGCGAAGATTACGAGATGGTGTATATTTTCAATGCGTGTCATTAAGATATTCAGGTGCCAAATAATTGAGTTATTTGATAGCATACAAACAAACTTTAAACAGAACACGTTTGTGTAGAGGTAACCAGTGGAGTTCCTCATCAAAGTAAGGGTGAAGTATGAGTTCTAGACCCGAGGCCAAAGATTAATCTAGCAGCACGATTTGTGGACAGTTTCAAGTTTCTTTTTATCTCTAGAACACAAGACAGTTTAAAGACAGAATTTAGTGATCTCATGGTGAGATCAGGGGCAGATCCATGATCTTTTAAAGGGGGCAATATGCCAACAAAACATTTGACAAGAAGAATAAAAAGTAAAGTGTTTTCACATATTTAGGTCCCCTTCGGTTCGAAATTGTTGGTCTCGTCGGCTGTAGCCGTGTTCGACATTTAATAGCACATTTTCTTTCTCACAGTCATGTCGATCCTCAAAATCTGTTTAAAAAGGGGAACAAAATTTCATTGATTTTCATCAGTGAAGGTCGAATTTCAAGAATATGGGAGTGGAGAATGTGCATACCTTGTGTGCGGGTAAGCATGAATCCGATGACCGGGGTAATAATATATACCTGTAAAGCGCATTGAGAGGGCCTGCGGTCCTGAAATGAGCTATATAAGGACGAACTATTATTATTATTATTATTATATAAAATAGGGAATACTTCATACATTCTTTAATTCAGTATTAAGATCCAACCGATTCATTTTAAGATCCAACCTATTAATTTTAAGATCAAACATTGACTTCAGTTTATGAAACGGAAGTTGTTTCCGATCCAATTTGCATTCGATTCATGGAAAGGCTATATAGTCAACTACATTATCATACGTCTCTTATATCGCAGTGGATTATAATATCAACGCTATCATCGATCCTCATAAAAGATATATGTACACTTCCACTCAAAATTCTCATTTACTAAATTGCTAATAAAATTGACAAACATGCTGTCCGCCGAAGTCATTTCGACCAGTATCGTGAACAGCTAGGACATAAACAATTATTACCGTTGGCGTTTTCAGGTTGAGGGGGCACACACACGAAACTGGAATCGAACTGAAGCACGAAACATCGTTCCAGGATTTCGTGAAGATTGGTGTGCTTCTAATTTTCTTCTGACGCTTTCACATTTTGTCTGTGAAATTATCAACAAGGCAACACTCACTTATTTTTCCTTTTTTTAACAGGATTGTGATGGGCTTGCATCGAGCACCTTTCTCAAAACATGGCGACTGCACCCACTGGAGCTGAAAGCGCAACCGGCAACATCGTAGTACACTACCGTGATGATGACATTTTGCTTTTGTTCTTTTACGCTGTAACCATTGGACTGTCCATATGTTTCAACAGTATCGCACTCGTCGTCATCCATCACCAGAAAGAGCTCCAGGACTACATGAAAGTTCTTTACCAAATTCTGGCAACTTCGGACCTTGTTTTGAGCATTATTTGGAGCATCTGGAGTGTCGTATGGTTATCCACCAAGGAACGTGATGAACAGGCTTGTACAGTCATTAATATGATGTTTCCTTTCCTACATTACACTTCACTTTCATCTGTGATGATCTGTTTGTGTGGAATCAGTTTGAACCTCTATCTTCTGGTGACAAAGCCGCTGAGATATCACACGATCCTCACCAGGAAACGATTTCTCTTTTCATTGGCATCCATGTACCTCCTGACCTTCATGGCACATGGGATCTATCTACCTATTCCAAATTCACCATTCATAAGAGGCAAAATTGACAATTGTCTTGGTCGTGAATTCCCTTCGTGGACGTCCAAAGTGTACAATTTCTACAACATTTTCCCTGTATGTGTAACTCTGATCTTCATCACACTGATTTACGTTCGTTTGCTCCTTATCGTGCGTCAGAAGATGAAAGCGGTTCCCAATAATTTAGGGATTATCCGACTTAACAACACCGTCAAGGAAGTCGGTGTAGAGAATGGCGGTGGTGATGGTTGTCAAGTACTTGATCAGCCAAAAAATAGGATCGGTGTTAACCCTGATGAAAGACTACATCGTCCACCACAAGCGCGTTTGAAAGGGTTCATTACGGTCATTCTCGTTACGGGGTCCTTCTACATCGTGTGGATACCGTACATTATTATGTACACAACAAATTACCACTTCATCCTCGACTGCTTTACAGCAAGCAACACGTGGGTTCAGCCAATAATATATCTGCTCACCAACTCCGAAGCCAGAAAACTATGCTGGAAATTTTTCCATGTTAACAAATAATCGAATAGTGTAGTGAACTAAACAGCAACTAAACAGCAATTTACACTATGTTATTAGATACGATAATATTTTGTCACGTTATACTTAATCCTTTAATCTTAATGTTGTTTGTTCTTTTCAATTAAGTATTGTATTTAGAATCTTCTTGTATTGCCATACTTTCTTAACTGATGTAATTTAGTATCTGTAGCTTTTTTCAAATGTTAGTTATCACGATATAAGTTTGTTCTTTTGCTAATTGTTAAATATATGCGCTATATTATAAGCCTGATATTATTATCATAGTGTAAATGTGAAAAAAATGTGAACAGCATTAACGTGATGCGACACTTTAACCCCCTCCCACTCCATCCACACACACCCACACACACACACACGCACAGAACACTCACATAATTGTCCCCCGGATTTCTTTTACCTAATATTATACATCAGCTATTTTTTTAAGAGAGCTCCTTAACACAATACACCAATTTGTGGTGGTCCAATGAATAAGACACCAAGCTATCAAGCATATGGTTTGGTTTCGAATCCATGCCATGTCACGGATGTCCTAAGGCAAGACTTTTATGTACATTTGCCACTCTCCATTCAGGTGAAGAAAATAAGTATCCATAGGAAGAAAACTCCTTGCTTGCATGAGCGCCTTATCATCATATGTCAGCTATCTAAAAAGTCGAGTAAAAATATTGGTTGCCATGATTTTCAGGATCCTCAGGAGGAACAGTATTGACACTGAGGAGGCTACCCTAGGTAAAGAGACATTTTTTTCAATTGATTTATCAGGAAAGGCAACGAATATGTCGATTCTTGTTCATTATGAGAGGTCTTCATACCCACATTAGCATGTGCCACCTCGCCGGCACAAATAAGCGAAATGCGGTTCACAACTGTGTATCTGATAACACACAAATAAATAAATACCTACGGTACCTAATTTCTTCATTGTGCGCAATTACATTTTGCATCCAGGGTAGCCATTCATTTAAACGTAAAGTTCGGAGTTAAAATTATCCCTACTTCGCGCTTTATATACAATATTCAAAAGTTTGTATAAATATCAATGTTTATTTTGATATCGATAACAGAATTGTTCGATTAATTGGTTGTTTACATTTTGAAAACAAGTCTGAAATGAATCATAAATGTATGCACATATTCGTATCAATTATACTACTAAAAACACAAACAAATACATTGTCAAATCATTTCATCTCTATGAATGTATTTGCAAGAGAAGCACTGCCATTGTAAAGATTTGGTTGGAAATATGACCTCCCAAAACAGTTGGCACGTAAGAAATGAACAAATTATCAAGCAACATGGACGAATAATTGTATGTAAAATATAAGGAAAATGATAATGTTGCTGATGATAAAAATTAGAATAAGTATAATAATTAAAAATATATATACAGAGACGATGCACTATTATGATTAACACTGAAAACATGACTCAGAACTTACCTCGATCATCATTTGATTAAGGCCGTCATCCTTGTCAAGCTTTGCTTATGATTGCGGTCTCCTGCACTTTTCCAACAGAATAGTTCGGATAATAATTTAAATTTATGATAATATTTTATTGAAATATTAAGTTTCGTTACTATATGTACATATATTATGTAAAAAAATATTTTGACATGTAGAAATTATTGTTTGTTTATGTTGTATTATACCTTACATTTGTATGTTCTTTGTTATTCTTATATATTATATTTGGACAAAATGCAGAAAAAGAATAAAATCAACAATGTTCGTTTAAAGAATTCTAGGATTAACAATACTTATACATTTATTGTAAGATAGCAAATTTCTGATGATATCACTCGTTTGTATACTTAAGCTTTAAAAGAGTAGAGGGGGCAACAAGGTTCAATCCATTTGGGGAGAGAAATCTGGACCATGAAGTCTCAGTGATTCATGTACAATTCAATGCAGTAATTGGTAATAAATAAAGGTAGAGGAAATACGTGTAGGGTCAGAGCGAATTGTGATTTTTATAGCGAAAAGTTTTGAAATGAAAGCGTGAGCATATTATTTGAATATTCAATCATAAAGTGTAAACATTGTAGTGAATTTGTGTCGCAGACTGTTAGGTTTTTGTTTTAATTATAAAATAATGGACTTGTGTGAGAAAAATGTGGTGAACCAGTGAATACGCGAAGGCTTCCTTTTGTAGTTAGTAAATATAGTTGATTTGTTTTGGTGCCCAACAATAAATTGTAATATGTTATATATCGTAATATCAATAAATTGTAAGAAAATAACAAGCGTGTAACATGAATACAGTTGTTTTCATTTTATTTAGTATAATATTATTCCTAATAACATTAGAATTACCTGTAGTCACATGACACATATGTTCATTTTCATTAGAGTTTTCGTCGATAATGACACACACAAATTCGTTGTGTATTTTCATTTCGAGAGGTACATGATCTATAAATACTGTATGTTGTAAGGAAATTCAGTGACATGAGAATTTGCGTGCTTAAAGTGCGTGATTTTGTTCATTATTATCCCTTTGAGTGCGAGCCCGCGCACAGCGATTGTTTCCCCTGTGACGGAGTGATTTCGGTTACATCGCCAGAAATGGAAAATTTGGCGGTGCTTTCTACTTTCATTGCTCATTGCGCCTCATCCAGTCATTTTCGTGATTTTTAGTAAATGTAAAAATTAAAGATCAGACTTTTTCCCTTCTAAAAATGTAAGTTTTGTTTATCATTACGAAAAATGAAGTCTGTTATTTTTTAGGGGAATTGCCGTCTTATTTTGCTGAAGCTTCACGTCTTTCCTTTTCAATACACTCACAATACAAATTGCGTAAGCACCACCGCACGCGCAGATCGGTCGATACCTCCATTCATTTCCCTATTGTCAATGATTGTCGTCTGCTATAAAGCTCGGCCGATTATCAACCGAGCCATAAATAATAGGCCTAAGCCTTCGTTTTACATGGGTTTTCGACACATTTTGTAACTATATTCTGACCAACATTATGCCATGATCTACACTAAATGCCCTTTTTTTTTAAATGTGCAAATCAAATATAGGACATATGGGATACGAATTTTGAGATGAACATTGTTTTATTCTCGAAAACGAAAATAATATTTACTTTGAATGCTTTCGACTTCGTTTCTCATAATTTTTGCCTCCCGCTTAATTTTGTTTATATTTTCTCTATCTATACATCTCTTAGAAACATATTTTGATATGAGGTTGCTGTATCAATAAAATATTTATTGAATATTTTGTACGCATATTTGATTTGTTTTGTTTGTAATGGAAAGAGCTAAATCAATGACAGAGATTACAACAAAATCATAATTCAACACAATCATCTCTCTCTCTATCTTTCTATCTATTTATCTATCTGTCTATGTCTGTATGTCTGTCTCTTTACCTCCCTCCCCACTCCCTCTCTGAATACGTCAGGAATTTCGTGAAATTGGAATTGTGCTTCAGTGTGTTTTATTTCCGCATCGCGTTATTGTTGTGTGTTTTTTTTGTTGAAAGGGTGTGGCTAATATAGGAGTTAATCGCCGCAGTCTTGGTAGTATTTTATTTATTCGAAAATAAATGATATTGAAAATATAGTAATTCATTATATGTTATGAAACAATAAAGAAAGAAGTGCAAACAACGTGAGAATTCAATTTATTTGTCTTCGTCTCCATCTGTGTTCTTGTTCAACATAATTATCGTGTCAATAAAACTTTGATAATCCTCGTTTCATGATTAGTTCTGTAGATGGCATGTACATGTAAACCGGTACATGAAATAATGATGATGATTCTTACGATATTGTAATAAAATAGTAATGATAATAACAATTATTTTCTTCATCTTGCAAGAAAACTTGTTTTTATGTTGCCTTGCATTTTTTTCTTCAACAATGTTAGCATCTTTGCCCAGGAAAAGTCTCATATTCGTGGCTATACCGCCCGAGTTGCTCAAGACAAGAGTGATATTCCGTGGGGAGAGAGAGGAAGAGTAAGGGGTCGTTTTTCAGAACATAACATTTGAACATTACATAATATGCCCGCTCAAACCAAGACCGGCTTTAGGTTGATCAAGATATTTTACTCAAACCTGCTCTAAAATGGTCTCATGCCCTTGTAAAGGTATATAAGTTAGAAAGGTTGTTTGTATTGTCATGTAGATTGACCTATTGGCCTACGTTTAGGCTAACATCCTCTTCTTTCAAAACGGTATACTTCAAGAGTAGTTACTTCTTTACAATCTTTTGTTCCTCTTAGGGTGGGGGATAAGCCTTTCATAAAAGAGGTCCATACATGAATGATTCGCTAAATTGGCCAAGTTTATAAAATGAACAGCGTATTGTCATATGTAAATACCCTACATCGATATAAGGCTTAGATTAGTATATGATGAAAAAAATGCCACACCGGTAGGGTAGATAAATATAAATAAGTAATCAGGGTCGAAATCGACGAACCGTAATACGAATATCTAAAATGTGGAAGGGTGCAAGAATCCTGGCAAGAATATGGAACGGACGCGCGCGTACGCGTCCGTCTCCAGCTGTACGGGTATTTCGGGCCTTTTTTCAATCCGAACACTAACTTAGAGTAAAGTTGAAATGATTTCACGTTTTCTCGAGTTTTTTTCTACGTAACTATATTATTTTTTTAATAGATAGGATGAATGAATACATCTAAATGATAATTCAAATAACTTTAGCACATAATAGCTAATAATAAGCTGGAAAACTTTGTCAACATATTAGGAATATATCTCGGCTTCTATAGAAGCCCGTCGTCACAGACTTAACAACTCGCTCGGCTTCTGTAGAAGCCCGTCGTCTCCAAAGTGTTATGGTACAATTTTGTGCATGTAGACCAAAGGGACAAAAAAAATCATTACTAAGTGTATTTAAACGGTGTTTCAGTATGATGTAAACAGAATATGCTTCTGAAATCTGCAAATGATATACATGAACAAGCGATGCCCGGGCGGCCGCCTCTCGGTGCCCGGGCGAAATTGGTTAAAAACTCGCAACCCGGCCGCCGATCAGGCTACTTTTTCGGGCTGTGACCATAGCTTTATCGAATGCTTTTGACACGTCTATATATATACATATATAGATATATATATTACGTGTTCTTTATTGAAAATAGCACTTGTGTTTTATGATCATATAATTCTACTAAAGCTAGGTCTGTTGAATGTTTGTTTCTTCTGAAACCGTGTTGATTTAACCTTAGTAATTGAATTGTATCTACAAACTTATAGAGCTCTTTGTAAATAATCTGTTATAGGTCTTTGTTTGGAAGAGCGGAAATCGTTTTGTTTAAGTACTAATTTCACCTTTACATCGATCAGAAGGTCTATTTAGGCGTTTAGTTTTACACTTGTGACTGAACGGTACAAAAACTTTACAGCGGTGAATCACATTAACACAATTGTGTTTAATGTTTATATATATCATCTTACTATTATCTACTTACTGTGTATATTATTGTAAACATACATGCCTGGCCATGCAATGCCATCTCTTTTTGTCGAAGATAGTATGAATGTTAATATCTATGGTAATTTCATATATCCTTGAAAAGGTTAATCTGATTGTTAGTAATTCCATATATTGAATTTGCATAGTTTCATAATCATTTTTTTTAATGTGAGACTTTCGCCTACTCGTTGCTGCAGGCATAATCAGACAGTCGGAGAGAATGGAAATGTACAGTGATGATAGGTTAAACTAGCCCATTCTAATTCCCACTCTCTGACTGTGGTACTACGCCATTTAGCAGCGATAAAACGATGATGATGCCTGCAGCAACGAGTAGGGGAAAGTCTCACATAAAAAAACCTTTTGATTGTGAAGCTATAAAAATTAAATCCATGAAATTTCATATATTGTAAATAGGTATCCATAATTTTGTTGGACCAAGTAATAAGTCTTGTGATTTATCATTCTAGGCTCAAATTTAGGTTTAATTTCGTTCACAAAGAAATCCCAGGTGAACAACGAGTCTTACAATGTCGATCTCATAAATGCCAATATGTGTATTTTAAATCAGAGTACGCATGTATAACAATCAATAGACAAACAAAATATTTTATTTTTTATTTTATTTGAAAGGTGTTCGGATGTGGGCGACACATACACTTTATTTGAAATATGTTTCAACAAATTGTTTAATAATAGTTTTAAAATACCAAATTGCATACAGCCAGAACTAGGCACTGTCACATGCATGTTTATTCAGAATGTACTCTTGGGTTGTTGTTTTATATAAAAACGAAAGACGTAGACAAGTTTGTTTTGTGGTACTTTATGTTCAAGTTTATTAATAAAATATGATGCTTAACAAAATACAGTTATCTAGTTCATTAGAATGTAACCAGAAACAATCTGTCTAAAAGAAAGGTAGGAATATAGTATCCCTACTGTCATTATGTTGCCATCTAGTGGCAAGAAGAAGATCATCAACGAATAAGATAAAGCATGTAACTTCAGAGATTTATAACACCGAGTAAACCATCTAAATTTGTAGAAGATGAATCTCTAATCTTGGTCTTATAGTGTAAGGGCTGCGACAATACTCTCTCAGGATTGTATTTCTTAATCTGAAGAGTTGTAGGGATCGTTCAACAACGCTCTGAGAGAGTATGTACTTTATATAAACAAGAATAAACCATATTGTCACAATCGTTTCATGAAAAGGGGTATATTAAGAATGAAGAATTTTTCCAACTTTCTGCGCAACAGTGAATTTCAAATCCATGTTATATCAATATTCAAGCTGTTTCCGTTGTATTTTTCTACGATTTATCATTTTCATGAATGACTCATTAAACGTTCATACTAACTTTTTTATGATTGAATGGCCTTACTATTTATTTCATAAATGAGTGTGTGAGAGATGGTCATATTGTATAAGAATTATTGACTTGTTGATTGATTAATCGATTTACTGATTAATTTATTGGTCTATTGGTTGGTCGGTTGATTGATTGATTGGTTGGTAAGGGTTAAGTAAGGGGTCAATGTCGCTATTCATAAGGACCACTATTCATAAGGTTCGCTATTCATAAGGTCCGCTATTCATAAGGACCGCTATTCATAAGGTCCCCTTTTCATAATTGGAGAAAAGGGTCATTATTCATAAGGGTCATTGTTCATAAGGACCGTTATTCATAATCAAAGAAGAGGGTCAGTATTCATAATATTAGAAGAGGGTCGCTATTCATAATACGAAATCGGGGTCGTTATTCATAAGGGTCCCTATTCATAATATTAAAAAAGGGTCGGTATTCATAACACAAAAAGAGGGCCGCTATTCATAATACGAAATGAGGGTCGCTATTCATAATACGAAATGAGGGTCGCTATTCATAATAGGAGAAGAGGGTCGCTATTCATAATAGGAGTAGAGGGTCGCCATTCATAATATAAGTAGAAGGTCGCTATTCATAATACAAAATGAGGGTCGCTATTCATAATAGGAGAAGAGGGTCGCTATTCATAATAGAAGTAAAGGGTCGCTATTACTCTTCTCCTATTATGTATCAATGTATTAATGTTTCTTTTTGTGTAGCCTCTTCCCTGTATTGTAACTGTTCTAGTTTCGTTTCACTCTCGTCTTTTCTCTCTCCCTGGGTATCTGCCTTGCCCACGCACACACGCTCACTGTCCGTACTGTAACTGTATTGTAACTGTTCTACTTTCTTTTCACTCTCGTCTTTTCTCTCTCCCCAGGTCTCTGCCTTGCCCACGCGCACACGCTCACTGTCCGTACTGTAACTGTATTGTAACTGTTCTACTTTCTTTTCACTCTCGTCTTTTCTCTCTCCCCAGGTTTCTGCCTTGCCCATGTGCACACGCTCACTGTCCGTACAGGAAACGATGTACTTTATTTTGTATTATATTTTGATCCCTAATGGCTGAAAACGTTCCCTTCAGTATACTGAGCGATGATGAGCTTTACGATTTGTTTAGACCAAGCATTAATACTAAAAATAATGATCTAAATTCTTCTCATTTTGGCAATCTTGCATCTCAAGGAATTAACAATCTAGCTACTGACCTAAACGAAGATAATAATAACCATTATTCCAGTTCTAACTACTTAACTGCGAATCAATTTAAATCTCTTGAAAAAACACCTAATACATTTTCAATTATGCACTTAAATGTAAGGAGTTAGAATTGTAACTTCGATAACTTGCGCTTTTTAACGGATACTCCCTTACACACACACTTTTCTGCAATTGCTTTGACCGAAACATGGTTAACTCGGGAATCTGCAGGTTCATATTCACTCCCCGGTTATGTCCTTTTAGAAAATAGTAGAGTTAATAAAAGAGGAGGTGGGGTAGCTCTGTATATCAATCAACATTTTGAATATTTTATTCATAGCAATCTTAATTGTATGACTGAAATTGCTGAATCAATTGTCATTGAAATTAGAGTACCAAATGCTAAGAATATTTTGATTACGGTATGTTACAGACCTCCTAGTTCGAATATTCCTGTCTTCTTAGAATATTTGCAAGATTTACTACAAAATCCAGTCTTTACCAATAAAGACTGCTATATCGTGGGAGATTTTAACATAGATATATCTAAATCTTCAGCTCCAAATACTTCACAAGATTTGTTGGATATACATGTTATCTTCATCCTTATTACCTTTAAAGTTGATACTCTAAGCAAATAAATGTCCCTTAATTTGTTACCTACGGCAAGTATATGTTATTTTTAAGTTTTTCAATTACTTAGTATATCACAAAAAATTCTGTCTACTCGAAATCCTCAATTGAAATGTCTAAAATATCCGCCTCTCTTTGCATAGAAAATCAGTCACGACGCTGGTCTACTATTTATGACCTCACGTCCGGGAGAGAGTATATTCACGTACCCGGATGTTCCATAGCAAACATGTGCAGAGTGATACGATTTTCTGCATATTTTTGTTTCAAAGGCTGAAAAGTCTAATAAATCATAATTACCTTCCCCTAGTACTTCATAGTCAGGGGCGTAGACAACGGGGGGGGGATGAGGGGGATGCATCCCCCCCCCCCACCTCACAAGGTGGGGGGGATGGCATGTACAATCATCCCCCCCCCAGGTTTTGGGGGAATGATATTTGCTTACTTAATAAGTCATAATGATGATAATAATAATAATGATAACAATTATAATATTAATAATAATAATAATTATGATGATGATAATAATAATCCTCATCATTATTGTAATTGTGTTTATTGTTATTAGCCGCATTCACACGGTGAAAGCCAAATCAGACGGTAAAAAAAAGAAAATCTTACAAGTATTTTGTGGTTATCTTGTGGTTTGGAAACCACAAGCTAACCACAAGATTAAACAGGCGCGGATCTACGGGGTTTAAACCCCCCCCCCCCCTTGGGCGGCCCAAAAAAACAAAAAAAAAAAAAGGGGGAAAAAAGAAGAAAAAAAAGAAAAAAAGAAAGAAAAAAGAACGCACGCTGGAGAGAAACCCTTTCAAGTGCAAATATTGTGAGAAGATATTCAACTCATCTGGTAACTTAACCAAACACATGATAACTCTGGATATAACTGTGTATTTAACTGTTACTTGATTTAAAAAGACGTTATCATGCACTGCTTTTTATGGTCTCCATTTTGTTAATAGATGCCAGGAAAACATCACTTACGGGGTTCAAATAAACACCCAAAAAAAAATCGGCTCGCCGCTTCGCGGCTCGTGGACGATGCTCTGCATCGTCATTTTTTTGGTCACCCCCCCCCCCCCCCTTAGCAAAAAGCTAGATCCGCCCCTGAGTCATCCCCCCCAGGTGTACGAACCTGTCTACGCCACTGTTCATAGTATTAATATCAATTCCCCGTTTAAAAATTATGACATATACATGCCAACGATGTGCTATTAGTCGATATTTTCACTATGTAATTTTTGTTTTGGTGTTGAAATCGGCCCAGGCACGGAGTGAACAGTAGCTGTCTACCCATGCACAGTTCATTACCATACACTACAGCGATCTCCCGATGGTTTCTTCTTCCTTTTTCCAATGTCTTTCGCCTTCCTTGGCCCTGAACATCCTTCATCTACCAATTCTGACACCGGTAGTCAGGAGCAAGTCTTTGTTAGTTGTTTTTCTTAGCTGGCAACGTCGCTTTCATTCTCTTGCAATTGCCGATAAACATATAACTAGCGCACGTACGTTCCATCACAAGCAAGCAGCGCCTAGAGCAGCGGCTTGGTCTTACCTCCCGATTCTGCTCGCTCCACGAACGTTCATGCAAGAGCCGCATCACTCGCCAAAATATTATACAGGAAGCGCCCTTGCATGATCTCGTTCAAGTTTGATATTTTACAACATAAAATGTTTAACTGGTACTGTATCTTTTTTTGAGGCAGTCACACCCATCTATGACAAGTACTATCATAGTTCTAGACCTATTCGTTTTACAAAACTGCTCATGTACATCTGATGACAATATAATGCATCCGCCTATTCATAAGTGCACGATTTAACTTTAATTCCTAAGCAGTAAACTCGTCTTAAATCTCTACCAAATAGGTGAATATGAGGATATAAAAAGAAATCAGCGACTGGAAAATGTTGCTTCGTTATTCTTCATTCAAATGAAAACAGAAAATCCATCAAATATACTCCTTAACAAGAACAAATCTAAGCTCTGACAGGATAGCATTTACGTAGGGATATCACTGCCATTCACTCTCACTGAGCCCATGACTCCCGTTCGTGACGTCACGGATAGAGGCCCGACTCTACGTGCACTTCCGGGTTTCAGACTTAAGGGGCTTTCACACCGGGCCTTGCGTAGAGTTGCGTAGAGTTGCGTAGAGTTGCGTAGCGACTACGCCGATCGTACGCAACCCTACGCCGATCGTACGCAACCCTACGCAACTGTACGCGGAGGGACGAAAATGGGTACGCGAGATGAACGCAAAAAATTAAACATGTTTATATTTTTTCGCGTACCTTCGGCGTAGACTTTTTACGCAGAAACTACGCAACTGTACGCCAAGCCTACGCAACTGTACGCCAAGCCTACGCAACTGTACGCCAAGCCTACGCAACTGTACGCCAAGCCTACGCAACTGTACGCTAAGCCTACGCAACAATACGCTACCCTACGCCAGTCCGACGAAGCATTAAAAACATATAAAGATTGTTTGTTGTATATACCTGGATGTAAACTTGGCAGGTATTGATCATTATTTTGAAGGGAAATACTATTTTTGTTTAAATGTGTGCGTTCTCACATTTATTCTGTTCATGAAGAAAAAGTGTTTCTTTGACTTTATGTTGTGTTCTTGCTTGTAATTCTGTTTGTACTACTACAAGGATTTTCAGACTGACATGTTTTGCTTGTTATGGTTTATTCAATTTGTGATGTTGACATCTCAGCCTGTTGATATAATAAACAGAGATAAGACTCACAAACTGATGCCTCATGCGAAATGTTATTATGTTTTGTGGAAATCTGTATGTATTTGTGTCGGTTTGTTTGCTTGTGTGTACGTTTATGGCCCTGTTTGTATGTTTGTAAAATAATTTTATTTAATTGAAATGAGCAAAGAAATAATTTTGTCTCACTCTGTTAGTGAGACTGAGTGAGTGTGTATGTCAGAAGTAATAAATGACTAACACTTATATCATTACATTGTCACATACATATACGCTACGGACAAAGGACAACAGCTATCGTCTTCAAACTTTCAGGAAACTGTTATGGAATGATATTTACAAATGAGTGAAAAAAAGGGATATGGTCAACAAATATCAGACTTCTGTCCACATTTATTCACAAATCAAAATAAGCGCTCTTTTGTTGGCGTTTTGAGGTATCGAATCACATCACGTGACCTTGCAATGTACATCAACAGAAAGTTCATTTATTACCCTTGTGAATGAGTATAATAATGTAGTACATCCACAAAAATGTCTGCATTTTTTGGAAAATAGTATCTTGAACAAATTAACATTACTGCAAATTAGCCTCAGCAGTTGTTAATACCTACTAAAAAATTGAAAATATAACGGTCAAAACCGTGTACCAAATGCCACTTTTGGCAACCCTACGCCAGGCCTACGCAACCCTACGCCAGGCCTACGCAACCCTACGCCAGGACTACGCAAGCGTACGTAACCCTACGCCAATTGCCTACGCCGTAGGTACGCGGTGCCTACGCACAGGGTACGTAACTATACGCAAGCCTACGCAAAACCTACGCAGGGACTACGCCGAAGCATAAATTTATTCATGAGTACGCAGCTTAACTTCGGCGTAGTCGGTACGCAACACTACGCAACTCTACGCAGATCCGGTGTGAAAGGGGCTTTAGATATTTTGGTAGAGTTTACTCGCATAAATTCATTATTCTAAACTTGTTTTGTCGGGTGGACACCATTGGTGTTATTATGGGGGTTAAAAGCTTTCTATTTATGTAATTATCTCATTATTTGGGATTGTCTTAGAGTATCAACTTTAATTACAAAACCAACCCGAGTAACCAACCAAACAGCAACCCTTATTGATAATATCTTCTGCAATGTTGTTCCCTTACCTGAATCAGGAATCATTTGATCAGACATATCTGATCACTACCCATTTTTTTCACGAAGTCATTGTATTTTTCATAAAAAAGACACCCCCTTGCAAAGATTCAGAAAAGTAACACCTAATAAAATAGCGCGATTGAAAGAAAGTCTCGAAGAGGCTGATTGGACTGAAGTTAATAGTTCGCATGATACAAATACTGCGTATGATAAATTTATGACTATTTGTATGTCTCATTCAGATAGACACATTCCATTAGTGAACAAATGTTCTAATTATAAAAAGAGTCCCAGACTTCCATGGATAACCAAACCAATTTTAAGATTAATCAATCGAAAAAACAACTTATATTACGCAAGCAAAATTCAGCGTTCTGAAAAGTCTCACCGTAAATATAGCACTTACAAAAATATTCTCACTAAAATATTACTTATTGAAAAACGAAAATATTTTAAAAATCAGTTGATTCTATTCAAACATGATATTAGTAAAACATGGAAAATCATAAATAGTGCCATTAATAAGCATAACGATAAATCGCGTATAGAAAAAATAACATATAACAACGTAGAAATTCACGATTCAGTGCAGATAGCCGATACGTTTAATCAATATTTCTCTCAAATAGGACATAGCCTTGCAGAGGATGTTCCTCTAACGCAAAAGATATTTTTAGACTTTATAGACCAGCCAAATCCCAATTCACTATATTTTGTCCCTGTACATAGAAATGAATTAATAGATATAGTTCATAACTTGAAAAATAAAAAGAGTAGCGACCCTCTTCTCCTATTATGAATAGCGACCCTCTTCTCATATTATGTATCAATGTATCAATGTTTCTTTTTGTGTAGCCTCTTCCCTGTATAGTAACTGTTCTACTTTCTTTTCACTCTCGTCTTTTCTCTCTCCCCAGGTATGTGCCTTGCCCACGCGCACACGCTCACTGTCCGTACTGTAACTGTATTGTAACTGTTCTACTTTCTTTTCACTCTCGTCTTTTCTCTCTCCCCAGGTTTCTGCCTTGCCCATGTGCACACGCTCACTGTCCGTACAGGAAACGATGTACTTTTATAATGGCTGAAAACGTTCCCTTCAGTATACTGAGCGATGATGAGCTTTACGATTTGTTTAGACCAAGCATTAATACTAAAAATAATGATCTAAATTCTTCTCATTTTGGCAATCTTGCATCTCAAGGAATTAATAATCTAGCTTCTGACCTAAACGAAGATAATAATAACCATTATTCCAGTTCTAACTACTTAACTGCGAATCAATTTAAATCTCTAGAAAAAACACCTAATACATTTTCAATTATGCACTTAAATGTAAGGAGTTTGAATTGTAACTTCGATAACTTGCGCTTTTTAACGGATACTCCCTTACACACACACTTTTCTGCAATTGCTTTGACCGAAACATGGTTAACTCGGGAATCTGCAGGTTCATATTCACTCCCCGGTTATGTCCTTTTAGAAAATAGTAGAGTTAATAAAAGAGGAGGTGGGGTAGCTCTGTATATCAATCAACATTTTGAATATTTTATTCATAGCAATCTTAATTGTATGACTGAAATTGCTGAATCAATTGTCATTGAAATTATACTACCAAATGCTAAGAATATTTTGATTACGGTATGTTACAGACCTCTTAGTTCGAATATTCCTGTCTTCTTAGAATATTTGCAAGATTTACTACAAAATCCAGTCTTTACCAATAAAGACTGCTATATCGTGGGAGATTTTAACATAGATATATCTAAATCTTCAGCTCCAAATACATCACAAGATTTTTTGGATATACATGTTATCTTCATCCTTATTACCTTTAATTACAAAACCAACCCGAGTAACCAACCAAACAGCAACCCTTATTGATAATATCTTCTGCAATGTTGTTCCCTTACCTGAATCAGGAATCATTTGATCAGACATATCTGATCACTACCCAATTTTTTCACGAAGTCATTGTATTTTTAATAAAAAAGACACCCCCTTGCAAAGATTCAGAAAAGTAACACCTAATAAAATAGCGCGATTGAAAGAAAGTCTCGAAGAGGCTGATTGGACTGAAGTTAATAGTTCGCATGATACAAATACTGCGTATGATAAATTTATGACGATTTGTATGTCTCATTCAGATAGACACATTCCATTAGTGAACAAATGTTCTAATTATAAAAAGAGTCCCAGACTTCCATGGATAACCAAACCAATTTTAAGATTAATCAATCGAAAAAACAACTTATATTACGCAAGCAAAATTCAGCGTTCTGAAAAGTCTTACCGTAAATATAGCACTTACAAAAATATTCTCACTAAAATATTACGTATTGAAAAACGAAAATATTTTAAAAATCAGTTGATTCTATTCAAACATGATATTAGTAAAACATGGAAAATCATAAATAGTGCCATTAATAAGCATAACGATAAATCGCGTATAGAAAAAAATAACATATAACAACGTAGAAATTCACGATTCAGTGCAGATAGCCGATACGTTTAATCAATATTTCTCTCAAATAGGACATAGCCTTGCAGAGGATGTTCCTCCAACGCAAAAGACATGTTTAGACTTTATAGACCAGCCAAATCCCAATTCACTATATTTTGTCCCTGTACATAGAAATGAATTAATAGATATAGTTCATAACTTGAAAAATAAAAAGAGTACTGGACACGATGGCATTGATAATATTTTATTGAAAAACGTCATAAACTACATTGTCGATGCGCTGGTGCATATATTTAATTTATCCTTGACTAGCGGTGTTGTTCCCGATTGTATGACGATTTCTAAGGTTATACCGGTTTACAAAAAAGGAGAAAGGAATAATATATGTAATTTTAGACCAATTTCTCTCCTGCCTGCTCTTTCAAAAATTCTGGAAAGAATAATATATACAAGACATCTAAATTTTCTAAATAAAAACAGCATACTTTCTCATTTTCAGTTTGGCTTTCGCCAAAAACATAGTACATCCCATTCTTTACTTACCCTTGTCGAAAAAGTTACAGAAGCTATTGAAAAATACAAGCATACTGTGGATGTTTTCCTGGACCTCTCCAAGGCCTTTGACACCATCGATCATAAAATACTTCTCTACAAATTGAACAGTTACGAAATTTGTGGTAGGGCTTTGGAGTAGGTTAGAGGCTACTTAACGAACCGCAAGCAATTTGTGTGTATTAACTACCAATGTTCTTCTATGCAAGATGTAGATTGTGGTGTTCCACAGGCAGGGGCGTAAATCCCGGGGGGTGGGGGGCTGCACCCCCCCCTGGCTTGAAGTAGGGGGGTGGCCTGTACAATCATCCCCCCCCCCTGATATTACAAAAAAAAGAGATGAAAAAAAAGGAAGAAGAAGAAGAAGAAAAAAATGTGATTGTTTTAATTTTAGCATAATGCATGAGAAATTAGTTATTATTTTTATGTATAGCCTACACGAATACAGTATGTCACGATATGGAAACGTCAAGGCTTCCGCGCTTCGCGCGAGATGGGGAATCTGAATTAAGATAAATAGGGCTTATTAAGAGTCGAAAACGGTGCAACGAATCGTCTTCTTTCTATAATAATTAAATCAAATGTCTAAGCTTTTCGCGCTTCGCGCGGGTGGGGGAAACTGAATTCAGACGAGAATTAAGAGTCGAAAACAGTACACTCAATCGTCTGCTTTCTCTAATAGTTTAAGGAAACGTCAAGGCTTCCGCGCTTCGCGCGAGAGGGGGAAACTGAATTCAGATAAATAGGGCTTATTAAGAGTCGAAAACGGTACAACGAATCGTCTGCTTTCTCTAATAATTTAATGAAACGTCAAAACTTCCGCGCTTCGCCCGGGAGGGGTAAACCGTATTCAGACGAAGATTAAGAGTCGAGCACGGTTTAACAAATCGTCTACTTTCTCTAATAATTTAATGAAACGCCAAAACTTCCGCGCGGGAGGGGGGGGGGGATTCATTCAGACAAGGGCCCGGACAAGGGTTAACAGGAGAGAACGGTACAATAAATCGTCTTCTTTTACTAATAATTTAAGGAAACGTCTAAGCTTCCGCGCTTTGCGCGGTAGGCCTACCACCTACACACCCCTAATGAGCGAGCGTGCGCGCGTGTGTGTGTGTGTGTGTGTGTGTTGTGTGTTTGTGCGTGCGCGATCGCGCGCGCTTGCGTAAATTAGTTTGGGCGTGTGCTCGTGCTAGTATGTGATGGCTATCGCCGATCACCCCCCCCCCCCCCCCCACTCCTCGGTACGGATTTACGCCCCTGTCCACAGGGCAGTCTACTGGGCCCACTTGTATTTATTACCTATATAAACGATATCCGAAATTCCTCTAATATCCTTTCCTTCCTCTTATTTGCAGATGATTCGAATGTGCTCTTCTCACATGCAGATCCTGATATTTTGGTCAATACACTAAATATTGAATTAGACAAATTGTTACAATGGATAAGAGCTAATTAGTTATCATTGAATTTACAAAAAACAAAATGTATGCTCTTCAGCAATTCTATAGGTAACTTACCACATAATGTTAAACTAGATAATACTGACATAGAAGCCGTCACTTCAATGAAATGTTTAGGTCTGATAATAGACGATAAACTCTCATGGAAATGTCATATTGATAGCATTTGCCGAACCATCTCTCGCAATATAGGGATTGTAAATAAGGTTAAGTTTTTTCTGCCAACCTCCTCCCTACTAATGCTTTACTCGACATTAATTTTGCCCTACTTAAATTATGGTATTATTGTTTGGGGTAATACATACGATTCTTATCTTAATAGAATACTACTTCTACAAAAAAAAGCTATGCGTGTAATATTTGTAACACTTCCTGGAGATCTCATACTGACGTTTTATTTGTTGAAAATAATGTGTTGAAAATAAATGATTTATATCGTTATAGCCTCGGTCAGTTTATGTATCAGTTAAATAATAGTACGCTACCCTCAGCCTTCAATTTAATATTCATCAAAAATAAAACCATACCCAAATATCCTACGCGCCAATCTGACGAATTTCATCTGCCATTAACTAGAACTTTACTTGCTAAATCCATATTCACTTACGCAGGCCCGAAGCTATGGACCATTCTTGATGTTAGCATCAAGAATGCCCCCAGTTTAAATTCTTTTAAATTCAAATTAAAAACATATTTTTTGCGTAATTATCAAGCGTTAGCTCTCCCTCTTTAAATTTATTTAACTCAATAAAATACATTTTGATATTTTGATTCATTTTGTACTGGCCATCCGTATTCCAGTCGGCCCGTGTTGTGTTGTGTGTGTTATAGGTAAGACCCCTGCCCTCTCTCGTTGTCTCCCTTCTTTCCCTGTCCCTTCCACTCCTTCTATGTTATGTTTATTTGGTTTATGTATTTGTGCGTTCCTTTATTATTGATATACTATTTTTGCAACTATAAGTTATAGGGGGATGCAATCTACAGGTCTAGCTTTTCAGCAGTCCCATCCATGACCAACCTGTTTTATATGCCTGTTGTACACTGTGGACCAATTACAAATATATTGTTAAGTTTCATTGTTTTACTATGTACAATGCAATCCCATGTACTTTATTTATTTTGTTGGAAATGGAAATAAAACGAAATGAAATTATGAATATCGACCCCCTACTCCTACTATGAATAGCGACCCTCTTCTCATATTATGAATAGCGACCCTCATTTCGTATTATGAATAGCGACCCTCTTCTCGTGTTATGAATAGCGACCCCCTACTCCTATTATGAATAGCGACCCTCATTTCGTATTATGAATAGCGACCCTCTTCTCGTGTTATGAATAGCGACCCTTATGAGTAATGAACCTCATTTCGTATTATGAATAGCGACCCTATTCTTGTATTATGAATAGCGACCCTGATTTCATATTATGAATAGCGGTCCTTATGATTAATGACCCTTAATATGAATTATGAATAGCGACCCTCATCTCACGTTATGAATAGCGGACCAGGAAGTACGGGAATTTCCATGTTATGAATAGCGGTCCTTATGAATAGTGGACCTTATGAATAGCGGTCCTTATGAATAGGGAATAGACCCCAAAGTAAGGGTATAGTATGAGTCCTAGACCCTAGGCCAAAGATTAATCTATCAGCACGATTGTGGACAGTTTCAAGTTTTCTTTTGTCTCTAGCACACAAGACAGTTTAGAGACAATTGCAGAATGTATTGATCTGATGGTGAGATCAGGGGCTGATCCGTGATCTTTTAAAGAGGGCAATATGCAAACAAAACATGTCAAGATGAATAAAAAGTTAAGTTTTATCACATACTTATGTGTCTCTAGGACGACATTAAGGGTCCGTGGGCTGTAGCCGTGTCCGACATTTGACAGCACATTAGCTTTCTCACATGTCAATCTTCAAGATTTGTTTAAAAAAACAATTACAAAAGAATCCATTGATTTTTGTCAGTGAAGGTCGAATTTCAAGAATATGGATAATATCAAGAAAAAAGAATACTTCATACATTCTTTAATTCAGTATAAAGATCCAACCGAGCCATTTTAAGATCAAACATTGATTTCAGTTTATGAAACGGAAGCTGTTCGCAATCCCATTAGATTTTGGAAAGGCTATATACAGTGCGTCCCAGAAAAAACGAAACCGAGAAGTATCGATGTTTTATCATAACTTAATCACATCCATACTTAATGAATGATACATATTTGGAAAGCTTAGAGTCTCTTCTTTCAGTTGATGCTACTCAGATGATGCATATTTGAATGATTAAAAGCAATTTGAACGAAGAAAACCAAAAAGACATTTGGCGGGCGGTATCTGAATTTCGAAGGAAAATTCACATTTCTAGAAAGTTGAGTTTCTGCCCTTTCATATGACACCTCAATCAGGAAAATGAGCGAGGAATAACAAAGTTCTGTTTGTTTAAAGTAGCCCTTACATTTTCATAATTTCAACAAACGAATTTGTTTTCACTGGGTGCCTGCCGTAGCAAAAAGCAGATTTGACAAAAGACTTAACTCCGTTTCGTTGACAATCAGCCATGCATGAAGACTCTCGTCTACGGCTGATTGTCAACGAAACGGAGTTAAGTCATTTGTTAATTTCGTTTATGGATACGGCAGGCAGCCAGTGATTATGGAAATGCAAGCACTAATTTAAACAAACAGAACTTTGTCATTCCTCGCTCATTTTTCCTGATTGAGGTGTCATATGAAAGGGCAGAAACTCAACTTTCTAGAAATGTGAATTTTTCTTCGAAATTCAGATACCGCCCGCCAAATGTCTTTTTGGTTTCCTTCGTTCAAATTGCTTTTAATCACTCATGCATCACATGAAAGAGGAGACTCTAAGCTTTCCAAATATGTATCATTCATTGATTATAGTTGTGATTAAGTTATGATAGAACATCGATACTTCTTTTTCGTTTTTTTTCTGGGACGCACTGTATAGCCAATTACATTATCATACGTCTCTTATATCGCAGTGGATTATGATATCAACGCTATCATTGAGGCTCAAAAAGGATATATGTACACTTCCACTCAAAATTCTCATTTAATATTATTGTTTTTTCTTTTTCTTTTTTTATTGAAATATATTTATTCAGGATAACAAGAATCAGATATACATTGTAGATACAAAATCTGTTTTACATCATGGTCCTGAACAGGATAAAAATGTAGTACACGGAAATATAAAAATTGAATATCACCAAAGCTCACAGGCAAAGGTAAGAACAATATAAAACTATTACATATAAGCATAATACACATTAATAGTAGTAAAAGCACCCCCAAAAAACGACAATGTAATAATTGAAATTAACAGCGGAAAAAACATCAAATCACTTTAATAAAAGGCATTCAAATATCACCCAAAAAAGAGAAGAGGAGAAAAGATATAAGGAAACTGGTAACAAGTAAAGGAGGAAAGAGGGAAAGAAAGAAAGAGGGAGAGGGAAATGGAGAGAGGGAAATGGAGAGAGAGAGAGAAAGAGAGAGACAGAGAGAGAGAGAGAAATAAGCCATGTCAAAGCAGTAAATGAATCGGCATTGTATCACACAAGTTTAAAAAAATTGTCCTTGTACATACGTTTAAAAAAATCGATAGATTTAGCATTTTGAAAAGCAGAAGGTAAACTATTCCAGATTTTACCTCCAGCGTATCTAAAACAATTCTTAAAACATTCAAGATAAGGTTTGGGTAAAACAACATTCAGCGTATTGGCAAGTCTAGTGTTAAAACCATGTTTGTCAAAAACCGTTTCCACTTCATTGCATAATCGTACTGGTGCTTTTCCATGAATACAGTTGTACATTATACATGATAAAATATAGTCTCGTCTAGTATCAATGGATTGCCATTTTAATGAATTCATTATATTCAAGCTATTTACATCATAATCAAATTTCCCTACGACAATATGTGCAGCTCTTTTTTGTAGTCTTAAACAAATATTTCTGTTTTGTAAAGAACAGTTTCCCCATACGGAACAAGAATAATCTAAGATTGGCTGTATGGTACATTTGTATATTTTATTCAAAATGGAAGAGCTTAAAAAATTACTGAGCTTTCTCAAAGTAAAAATCTTATAACTTAATGATTTGGTAAGAGATTTAATGTGGATATCCCAAAATAATCGGCATTTGTATAGCGCCGTCTATCTAGACAATGCTATTCCGAGGCGCACAAGAAAAATAGAAAGAATGAGAAAGTTTGGACGAGAAAGTTCGGATGAGTGTCATAGTGCCAAGTACAGGTATTGTTAAAAAAAGATAAGATTTCAGCTTGGATTTAAAAGTCCCTAAGGAAGTTATAATTCTCAAATTAAATGGTAAATTATTCCAAAGACAAGGTGCTGCAGATGAAAAAGCCCTTTCACCACATGCTACTCGTGTCTTTGGGATCTTAAGAAGATGCTGGTGTGATGATATTAGACTACGAGCTGGTGTATAAGGCATAACAAGGTTTTAAATTCAGATGAATTCAGAGAAGGTTGTGCAAGCTGCCTGTCATCGCTAAGCCCATTCTCTATCATCAATTCCAATCCCTAAATATCGGATACTTCTTACTTGTTCTAATGCACCTTCAGACTTAATTCATCGTTACCTCGTGTGTTACTACTCAAAACATTACAATCAAAACATAACATTACTCTTATTACTATTAATACGTAATCTATTTTTACAATACCATTCATTGATAGCATACAAATCTGCTTGGAGCTTAGATGTAGTGACATTAATATCCATATCAGAAACATATAAGACAACATCATCAGCGTATATATTACATGTAATTAATCGTAAGCAATCAGTTATATCATTTATAAAAACAAGAAAGAGGGAGGGGCCTAAAATACTCCCCTGAGGAATTCCTATAGTTATGTCCTTTGTTTCGGACAGTTTACCATGACAATAAACCGCTTGTTTCCGACCAGATAAAAAACTAGAAAACCATTTAAGTTCAGTATTTAAAATACCATACTTATTCAATTTGGACAACAAAGGTTCATGGTCAATACAATCAAAACATTTAGAAATATCAAGAAAACATGCACCAACTTTTTCCTTTTCATTAAAAGATTCGTACCAATCATCAATGACTCTATGTAAACATGTATTAGTTGAATGATTTGGCAAAAAAGCATATTGGTCAACACTAATTAGATGATTAGTCTGCAAGTAAGATAAAAATTTAGACTGAACTTCCTTTTCAAGCAGTTTAGCAATATGACATACGACTGAGATGGGTCTATAATTTGAAATATTATTTTTTATCACCTTTACCTTTATAAACAGGCGTAGTTCTGGCCAGTTTCCAATTATTAGGTAAAAATCCACAATTTAAACTTTCATTAAAAAGACAATTAAGAGAAATATTAATATAAGGAGCTGATATTTGAAGTAATTTTCTATCAAATTCTAAGATATCAAGGCTACTCTCTTTCGACAATAGAGAGAGATTATGTTTAGTTTTCCCGGGACTGATTGATTTCAAGACGAAGGTATGTATACTTTCAGGGTGGTTCCATGATAAATCATGAGTACTGAAAGTTTCTGAAATCTTTTTACCAATATTTACAAAATAATCGTTCAATTTATTACTGTCTAAATCAGATGGTAAAACAGAGTCTTTTCCCCCCTTCCAGTAATTTTGCTTAACTCCTTCCATAACTTCTTACTATCATTACTGTATCTCTCAGATACTGAATCAAAATATTCTCTCTTCTCTTTTCGTATGAGCTTGGTGACTGAATTCCTGAGATTTCGATATTTAGTCAATAGATATGGAATTTTTAGTCTATCATATTTTTTCTTCAAGTAGTCTCTTTTATAAATGAGTTTAATAATATTAGATTTCATCCATGGGCAGTGCCTAGTTTTAACCCGACATTATTTTACAGGAGCATGTTTGTTACAACAATTTAAAAAAGCCTGTTTCCATTCAACCCACTTTTCTCGTAGGGGAATACAAGAAGTAGAAGTACGTCAGAATGTTTTAAATCATCAATAAAAGCATTCTCATTCAAATTCTTATAGTCTCTAAATCGTACTACATTATGAACATTCTTAGAAGTATTGTTGACATTTATACATGTGTATATAAAGTAATGATCACTTAAGGATATCTTTGCTACGTCACATAGTATATTCTTATCTGGTGCAGAAGTAAGAATATGGTCTAAACATTTAGAAGAGGTGCCTGTAACCCTAGTGGGTTTATGGATCAATTGTGTTAATGAGAAGAGATTTTCAATCATATTAACAGGATTATCACTTAAACTTGCAGCATCAAACTTATAATCATCATTAAAATCACCCAGTATAACTAGGTCCTTATCTTCAGATGCTACTTTCTCAAAATATCCAGTATATTATCAAAATAAGAAGAGTCAGAACTCGGTGGTCTATATAAACACCCAATAATAAGTTTATCAGACTTCAATGATAATTCAATCCAAGAAGCCTCTACGTTAATACTTAACAAGTTATATCTTTCTGAAAAAACAATGGTATTACGAACATAATTATATAGAGACACCACCTTCTCTAGTGTTGTTATTCCTGTCTCTTCTTATTAAGGGATAACCATCAATCTTAACTACGCTATCATCTATCATGTCATGCAACCTTGTCTCAGTAAGACATAACATATCAAGATTGATCGTAGAGATCAGAAAACGAATTTCATCTATCTTCCCATGTAGACTTCGAACATTCAGATGACCAATTTGTAATCCGTTTACTTTAGAGAGTTTACTAGCACACTTGTCATGCTCAGACGTTAAAAGATGGGAGTTGATGCTACCTTGTTTGGCGTTCAACAATAAGGGATAGAGCAACGTCGATCTGGCGCTGCTCAGTGGCTGCCGGGCTCACGATCAATTGGGCAAAAAGAATTTCCGTTTCGGTTTAATAAAATTTGGAGTGGACTATTAGGCTATTATTATTATTATTATTATTTATTAATAGGAAATGAAAGTAAATCACTTTGCTTCAAAGATACTTCGCTTTCAAAGGCACACTCTTCCTGGCCTGCAACCTAGTAATGGCACATTTTTTCTTTATGTCCGTATTGTAAGCATCGTCGGCATTGAAGCTGGACACCATGTCTGCATTTATGTTCACGATGGTTCAGTTCGCTGAGAGAGGGGAGGGGAAATATGCGAAATACTGATTCTGGTACAGGTTATGGTTAAAGAATGTAGATGGTCTGGGATGATGGTGGTTGATTGTCGGTTCCTTCAGAGATGGTTGCATAGGACGCGAAGGGGATTGTAGAGGCGGCTGGTAACGGGATTGGTCCAATTGTGGGTTCAGTCTACGTTGAGGAGGTGTGCTGGGAAGTCTGAAGTGGGCGGGACAAACTGCATACGTTGATGAGGAGGAGGGGGTTGCGGTGGATACATGTATTGAGACTGAAAAACGGCCGATGATATCTAATCTTGTTGACGATCTGACTTCTGGGCGGGTGGTGGGGTTCTCCGCTGCTTTTTGGGGGAGGGGTTGGTCTTCACATTCTTAGGAGCATCGAGAATAGCTTCAACTGCATGTTGGACTTTCCTAAGATCTGATGACAGCTGGTCGATTCGTTGATTTATGCATTTACACTTCATGCAAATGTGTTTTTTCTCATTACATTTCAATCCACACAATTGGCATTCCTTTGCTGCGTCATCAGACAAATTTATGAATGACTCATCACAGGTAGAGTTATATAATACAGGTGATGTTGGTGACGGTGCTTGAAGAACTTCGGAAAATTCCGTAACTTCTCGGGTGGCAACAAAATGGCGACAAATTTCGAGATTGAGATGCGGGTAAATCATTGTAATTTCACCTAGCACAAAATCTGCTGGGGCTAGGCCTTCAGGTACACTATAATGGGCCTTACCGATCAAATCTAGAGCGTAAGTAATGCATTTAAAATTCAAACCAGTCGGCAATTTATACTTAAAGGTAGGTGTACCTGGTTTTCCCTTGTACTTATTCGTCCGTACTGCTCCAGCCATGAGTGGGACTATGGCAAACAAGATGAGAGAAGGGTCGAAATCCAAAGATATAAAACACTCAAGATGGTAGAATACAAAGGTCACAAAGAAGTATAGGTCCGAGGATATATTCCCAAAAGCTTACTGATACGATGAAAACATAACATCCGCCAAAATGTTAGATAAACGTGATAAAAACGGGTGAAGATCTAGACGTTAAATCCGAGATGCGTGGTGCGTTGTGCCATTAGCTTAATTGATCCAAATGTTTGCTAATCAAATTGACAAACAAACTGCCAAAAGTCATTTCGACCAGTATCGTGAACAACTAAGGACGTATACAATTATTACCAATGGCGTTTTCAGGTTGAGGCGGCACACATACGAAACTGGAATCGAACTGAAGCACGAAACATCGTTCCAGGATTTCAGGAAATGTGACACTTTCACATTTTGTCAGTAAAATTATCAGCAAGTCAACACTCACTTCTTTTTCTTTTTTAACAGGATTTTGATGGGCTTGCATCGAGCACCTTTCTCAAAACATGGCGACTGCACCCACTGGAGCTGAAAACGCGACCGGCAACATCGTAGGACACCATAGTGAAAATGACATTTTGATTTCGTTCTGTTACGCGGTAACTATGGCACTGTCCATATGTTTCAACTGTATCGCACTAGTCGTCATCCATCACCAGAAAGAGCTTCAGGACTACATGAAAGTTCTTTACCAAATTTTGGCAACGTCGGACCTTGTTTTAAGCATTAGTTGGAGCATCTGGAGTATAGTATGGTTATCCGCCAAGGAACGTGATGAACAGATTTGTAGAGTCATTAATATGATTTTTCCTTTCCTATATTACACTTCACTTTCATCTGTGATGATCTGTTTGTGTGGAATTAGTTTGAACCTCTATCTTCTGGTGACAAAGCCGATGAAATATCACACAATCCTCACCAGGAAACGATTTCTCGTGTCATTGGCATCCATGTACATTCTGACTTTCGTGGCACAAGGAATCTTTTTACCTTTTCCCAATTCTCCATTCCTAAGACGCACAATTGAGAATTGCCTGGGTCGTAAAATCCATTCATGGACGTCCATAGTGTACAAATTCTACACCGTTTTTCCTGTATGTGTAACTCTGATCTTCATCACACTGATTTACATTCGTTTGCTCCTTATCGTGCGTCAGAAGATGAAAGTGGTTCCCAATCATTTAAGGATTATCCGACTTAACAACACCATCAAGGAAGTCAATATCGAGAATGGCGGTGGTGATGGTTGTCAAGAACTTGATCAGCTGACAAATGGGATCGGTGTTAACCCTGATGAAAAACTAAATCGTCCACCACAAGCGCGTTTGAAAGGGTTCATTACGGTCATTTTCGTTACGGGGTCTTTTTACATCGTGTGGATACCGTACATTATTCTCTACGCAAGCCCAAATTTCAATTTCATCCTAGACTGCTTTACAGAAAGCAGCACGTGGGTTCAGCCTATAATATATCTGCTCACCAACTCCGAAGCCAGAAAACTATGCTGGATTTTTTTTCCGTTTTTTAAAAAATAGTCGAATAGTGTAGTGAACTAAACAGCAACTAAACAGTGATTGACATTATGGAATTAGTGAAAATACTATTTGATCTCGTTATACTTTCTCCTTTAATCTTAATCTTGTTTGTTGTTTTCAAATAAGTATTGTATTTAAAATCTTCTCGTGTATTGCCATACTTTCTTAAAGGTACTATGTCCCATTTGCAGCCAACATCAAATTCTGTAGAACTTTGCAGGGATCATTATGTCTGGTTTGTCCTATTTTTGAAATGTAAACGTTTGCAGTGTCCTAATATTCAAATTATGCGAGGAAACCCATTTACTTTTTTGACTTCACTGTCAGACACTATTCAGTGACAGACTGACTTTTTTTTCTTCTTTGGTATTAACATACAGAAATAGAGCTGAAAAGGGTACATGGGCATTTGTCTACATCAATAACCCACTTCTTGTAGTGGTCAAAATTCTACTAATTGAATCTTTGAGCAGCACAAAACGTAAAATCATTCCACAAGGGTCTGAATTAAAGGGTCTCTTATTAAATGGATTGCAATCACTTAAGTCGATTCGACCACTAATGGTCGTTTTTTTCCCACATTAAAGACATTTTCAAGCCCTTTTTTTAAAGGAAGTTCTAAATTCATTGTTTCGGCCTGCAAAAGAGACATAGTAGTACCTTTAACTGATGTAAATGAAGTTACTGTAGCTATTTCAAAAGTTATATATCAAGATATAAGTTTGTTCTTTTGCTATTTGTTAAGCGCATAGAGATGTCAACATATTATGCGCATTTTCGGTTTAACTTAATAAAATTTGGAGTGGACTTTAAAAGATTATTATTATTAAGCCTGACATTATTATTATAATGTTAGTGTAAATGTGAAAATCTATGAACATCATGAAGGTGATGTGACGCTTTAACTTCTCCCACTCCACCCACTCAGACAAACACCCGTCCGCACCCATGCGCGCGCGCGCATACACACACACACACACCACACACATACTTATCTCCGGGATTTCTCTAACCTAAGATTATGTATCAGCTAATTTTTTTTTAAACATGGCTCCTCAACACACTACACCAGCTTGTGGTGGTCTAGTGAATAAAACCCAAAGCTATCAAGCATATGGTTTGGTTTCGAAAGGCAATACTTTTATGTAAATTTGCCACTCTCTATTCAGGTGAAGAAAATAAGTATCTATAGGAGAAAAACTTCTTGCTTGCATGAGCGCTTATCATCATATGTCAGCTATCTAAAAAGTCGAGTAAAAATATTGGTTGCCATAATTTTGCAGGATCCTCAGGAGGAACAGTATTGACACTGAGGAGGCTACCCTAGGTAAAGAGACATTCTTTTCAATTGATTTATCAGGAAAGGCAACGAATATGTCGATTCTTGTTCATTATGAGAGGTCTTCATACCCACTTTAGCATGTGCCACCTCGCCGGCACAAATAAGCGAAATGCGGTTCACAACTGTGTATCTGATAACACACAAATAAATAAATACCTACGGTACCTAATTTCTTCATTGTGCGCAATTGCACTTTGCATCCAGGGTAGCCATTCATTTAAAGGTAAAGTTCAGAGTTTCCTACTTCGCGCTTAATATAAAATATTTAAAAATTTGTATAAATATCAATGTTTATTGTGATATCGATAACAGAATTGTTCGATTAATTGGTTGTTTACATTTTGAAAACAAGTCTGAAAATGAATCATAAATGTATGCACATATTTGTATCAATTATAATTCTAAAAACACAAACAAATACATTGTCAAGTTATTTCATCTCTATGAATGTATTTGCAAGAGAAGCACTGCCATTGTAAAGATTTGGTTGGAAATATGACCTCCCAAAACAGTTGGCATGTAAGAAATGAACAAATTATCAAGCAACATGGACGAATAATTGAAAGCTTATGTAAAATATAAGGAAAATGATGATGTTGCTGATGATGAAAATTAGAATAAGTATAATAATTAAAAATATATATACAGAGACGATGCACTATTATGTTTAACACTGAAAACATGACTCAGAACTTACCTCGATCATCATTTGATTAAGGCCGTCATCCTTGTCAAGCTTTGCTTATGATTGCGGTCTCCTGCACTTTTCCAACAGAATAGTTCGGATAATACTTTAAATTTATGATAATATGTTATTGAAATATTAGGTTTCGTTTTAATACTATATGTACATATATTATGTAAAAAAATATTTTGACATGTAGAAATTATTTTTTGTTTATGTTGTATTATACCTTACATTTATATGTTCTCTGTTATTCTTATATATTATATTTGGACAAAATGCAGAAATAGAATTAAAAAAAAATATATAATAAGAATTCTAGGATTAACAATACTTATAAATTTATTGTAAGATAGCAAATTTCTGATAATATCACTCGTTTGTATACTTAAGCTTTAAAAGAGTAGAGGAGGCAACAAGGTTCAATCCATTTGGGGGGATAAATCTGGACCATGAAGTCTCATTGATTCATGTACAATTAAATGTAGTAATTGTTATTGAATAAAAGTTAGAGGAATTGTGATTTTTATAGTAAAAAGGTTTTCAAATGAAAGTGGGAGCATGTTATTTAAATATTTAAACATGAACAGTAAACTTTGAAATGAATTCATATCGCAGACTGTTAGGGTTTTTTAATTAATAAAATAATGGACTTGTGTGAGAAAAATTTGGTGAACTAGTGTTTACGCGAAGGCTTTCTTTTGTAGTAAGTAACTATAGTTGGTTTTGTTTTTGTACGCTGTTGCCCAACAATGAATTACAATATGTTATATACCGTAATATCGATAAATTATAAAACATAACAAGCGTGTAACATGGATATAGTTGTTTTCAATTTATTTAGTATAATATTATTCCTATAGAATTAGAATAAAATGTAGTTATATGACACATGTTCATTTCAATTTAAATTTTCGTCAATATTGACACCCACTAGTTCTTTGTGTATTTTTCTTTCGAGAGGTACATGATCTATAAATACTGTATGTTGTAAGGAAATTCAGTGACATGAGAATTTGCGTGCTTAAAGTGCGTGATTTTGTTCATAATTATGGTACAATTTTGTGCATGTAGACCAAAGGGACAAAAAACAATCATTACTTAGTGTATTTAAACGGTGTTTCAGTATGATGTAAACAGAATATGCTTCTGAAATCTGCAAATGATATACATGAACAAGCGGTGCCCGGGCGGCCGCCTCTCGGTGCCCGGGCGAAATTGGCTAAAAACTCGCAACCCGGCCGCCGATCAGGCTACTTTTTCGGGCTGTGACCATAGCTTAATCGGATGCTTTTGACACGTCTATATATATATATATATATATATATATATATATATATATATACATGTTCTTTATTGAAAATAGCACTTGTGTTTTATGATCATATAATTCTACTAAAGTTAGGTCGGTTGACTGTTTGTTTCTTCTGAAACCGTGTTGATTTAACCTTAGTAATTGAATTGTATCTACAAACTTATAGAGCTCTTTGTAAATAATCTGTTATAGGTCTTTGTTTGGAAGAGCGGAAATCGTTTTGTTTAAGTACTAATTTCACCTTTACATCGATCAGAGGGTCTATTTAGGCGTTTAGTTTTACACTTGTGACTGAACGGTACAAAAACAGTACAGCAGTGAATCACATTAACACAATTGTGTTTAATGTTTATATATCATCTTACTATTATCTACTTACTGTGTATATTATTGTAAACATACATGCCTGGCCATGCAATGCCATATCTTTGTTGTCGAAGATAGTATGAATGTTAATATCTATGGTAATTTCATATATGCTTGAAAAGGTTAATCTGATTGTTAGTAATTCCATATAAAGAATTTGCATAGTTTCATAGTCATTTTTTTTTTTTTTAATGTGAGACTTTCGCCTACTCGTTGCTGCAGGCATAATCAGACAGTCGGAGAGAACGGGAATGTACAGTGATGATAGGTTAAACTAGCCCATTCTAATTCCCACTCTCTGACTGTGGTACTACGCCATTTAGCAGCGATAAAACGATGATGATGCCTGCAGCAACGAGTAGGGGGAAGTCTCACATAAAAAAAAAACTTTTGATTGTGAAGCTATAAAAATTTAATCCATGGAATTTCATATATTGTAAATAGGTATCCATAATTTTGTTGGACCAAGTAATAAGTCTTGTGATTCATCATTCTTGGCTCAAATTTAAGTTTCATTTTGTTCACAAAGAAATCCCAGGTGAACAACGAGTCTTACAATGTCGATCTCATAAATGTCAATATGTGTATTTTAAATCAGAGTACACATGTTTACTCTGAGACAAACAAAATATTCCATTTTCTATTTTATTTGAAAGGTGTTCGGATGTGGGCGACACATACACTTTATTTGAAATATGTTTCAACAAATTGTTTAATAATAGTTTTAAAATACCAAATTGCATACAGCCAGAACTAGGCACTGTCATATGCATGTTTATTCAGAATGTACTCTTGAGTTGTTGTTTTATATAAAAACGAAAGACGTAGACAAGTTTGTTTTGTGGTATTTTATGTTCACGTTTATTAATAAAATATGATGCTTAACAAAATACAGTTGTCTAGTTCATTAGAATGTAACCAGAAACAATCTGTCTAAAAGAAAGGTAGGAATATAGTATCCCTACTGTCATTATGTTGCCATCTAGTGGCAAGAAGAAGATCATTAACGAATAAAAAAGAACTTAAAACAGAACACGATCGTGTAGAACCAGTGGAGTTCCTCATTAAAGTAAGGGTATAGTATGAGTCCTAGACCCGTGGCCAAAGATTAATCTAGCAGCACGGTTGTGAACAGTTTCAAGTTTCCTTTTATCTCTAGCACACAAGACATTTTAAAGACTATAGCAGAATTTATTGATCTCATGGTGAGTTCAGGGGCAGATCCATGATCTTTTAAAGGGGGCAATATGCACACAAAAAAAAAATGAAAAGAAGAATAAAAGTAAAGTGTTATCACATATTTATGTGCCTTGGGTCGAAATTGTTGGTCTCGTGGGCCTTCTGATATATTTCAGAAGGTTCGCTAGGCCGACGTTAAGGGTCTCGTGGGCCGTAGCCGTGTCCGACATTTGATAGCACATTTTCTTTCTCACATGTCAATCTTCAAGATCTGTTTAAAAAGCAAAAAGAATCCATTGATTTTTGTCAGTGAAGGTCGAATTTCAAGAATATGGACAACATTAAAAAAAAATGGAATACTTCATACATTCTTTAATTCAGTATTAAGATCCAATCGAGCCATTTTAAGATCAAACATTGATTTCAGTTTATGAAACGGAATCTGTTCGCAATCCAATAAGATTTATGGAAGCAGGATCGATGATAGCGTTGATATCATAATCCACTGCGATATAAGAGACGTATGATAATGTAGTTGACAATATATTATCATACGTCTCTTATATCGCAGTGGATTATGATATCAACGCTATCATCGATCCTGCTTCCCGGGGAGGGGATGGGGGGATGCACCCCCCCCCCCCTGAGATTACAACAAAAAGGAGAGAGAAAAAGGAAGAAGAAGAAAAAAAAATGTGATTGTTTCAATTTCAGCATAATGCATGAGAAATGAGTTATTTGTTTAATGTATGTATAACTGTATAGCCTACACGTATACAGTATGTCACGATCATTAAGAGTAGTTGCGCGACATGCACTGCTAAATGTACCACACCCCTCCCCCCCCCCCCCTCCCCAATTTCAGGTGAGCTCTAGTCGATCAAGAGGGACTGGGGGCCAATGTTTTTACTTTTCAAAATGAAATAATCCTGAATGAGCTTTCAAAGCTAGCAGGAATTTTAGGAATTTAATCCCGGGATTTGATCAATTTTTCTATGATATTATAGAAATTGTATAACCTCCTTTTTACATTTCTCAGGAGTCCAAAGAGAGAGAGAAATTAACCCACCCCCTTTAAAAAAAAATAAGAGTCGAGAACGGTACAACGAATCGTCTTCTTTCTCTAATGATTTAATGAAACGTAAAAGCTTAGGCGCTTCGCGCGGGAGGGGGAAGGGAAAAACTGAATTCAGATGAAGATTAAGAGTCGAGAACGGTACAACGAATCTTCTTCTTTCTCTAATGAATTAATGAAACGTAAAAGCTTAGGCGCTTCGCGCGGGAGGGGGAAGGGAAAAACTGAATTTAGATGAAGATTAAGAGTCGAGAACGGTACAACGAATCTTCTTCTTTCTCTAATGATTTAATGAAACGTAAAAGCATAGGCGCTTCGCGCGGGAGGGAAAAACTGAATTCAGACGAGGATTAGGAGTTGAGAACGGTACAACGAATCGTCTTCTTTCTCTAATGATTTAATGAAACGTAAAAGCTTCCGCTCTTCGCGCGGGAGGGGGGCGGGAAAAACTGAATTCAGATGAGGATTAAGAGTCGAGAACGGTACAACGAGTCTTTCTCTAATGATTTAATAAAACGTAAAAGCTTAGGCGCTTCGCGCGGGAAGGGGGAAGGAAAAAACTGAATTCAGACGAGGATTAAGAGTTGAGAACGGTACAACGAATCGTCTTCTTTCTCTAATGATTTAATGAAACGTAAAAGCTTAGGCGCTTCGCGCGGGAGGGGGGGGGAGGAACTGAATTCAGACGAGGATTAAGAGTCGAGAACGGTACAACGAATCGTCTTCTTTCTCTAATGATTTAATGAAACGTAAAAGCTTCAGCGCTTCGCGCGGAAGGAGGGGGAAGGGAAAAACTGAATTCAGATGAGGATTAAAAGTCGAGAACGGTACAACGAATCGTCTTCTTTCTCTAATGATTTAATGAAACGTAAAAGCTTCCGCGCTTCGCGCGGGAGGGGGGAGGGAAAAACTGAATTCAGATGAGGATTAAGAGTCGAGAACGGTACAACAATCTTCTTCTTTCTCTAATGATTTAATGAAACGTAAAAGCTTAGGCGCTTCGCGCGGGAGGGGGCGGGGGAACTGAATTCAGACGAGGATTAAGAGTCGAGAACGGTACAACGAATCGTCTTCTTTCTCTAATGATTTAATGAAACGTAAAAGCTTCAGCGCTTCGCGCGGGAGGGGGGGGGAAGGGAAAAACTGAATTCAGATGAGGATTAAAAGTCGAGAACGGTACAACGAATCTTCTTCATTCTCTAATGATTTAATGAAACGTAAAAGCTTCCGCGCTTCGCGCGGGAAGGGGGGGGGGGGCTGAATTCAGACGAGGATTAAGAGTCGAGAACGGTACAACGAATCGTCTTCTTTCTCTATAATGATTTAATGAAACGTAAAAGCTTCCGTGCTTCGCGCGGGAGGGGGGGGGACTGAATTCAGACGAGGATTATTTTCGAGAACGGTACGACGAATCGTCTTCTTTCTCTAATAATTTAATGAAAGTTCAAAGCTTCGGCGCTTTGCGGAGGAGGGAGGGGGAAATCGCCCCTCCCTGCCCCCCCCCCCCCCCATTACGCCAATGCTGGTCACCATTACGTACCCATATTTGGCTCGCATAATTTAAAATTTGCCCCCCCCCCCCCCTAAGAAATCCTGGATCCGCGTCTGTCCTAGGCTTTCCAGAAAGGACTCAGAATTGTCTATTTGGTCATAGATAAATGTTTTTTTAATTTAATTCTCCTTTAAGAGAAAACAAGGAATATGACTTACAATGCGCTTCCTCCCCCAATGAAACATTTGTGTTGATGTTCCTGTGGTAGTACCATTATACATCATTTTCTAAGTGATGGGACTCGCGCGGGAAGGGGGAAGGAAAAAACTGAATTCAGACGAGGATTAAGAGTTGAGAACGGTACAACGAATCTTCTTCTTTCTCTAATGATTTAATGAAACGTAAAAGCTCAGGCGCTTCGCGCGGGAGGGGGGGGGAGGAACTGAATTCAGACGAGGATTAAGAGTTGAGAACGGTACAACGAAATCGTCTTCTTTCTCTAATGATTTAATGAAACGTAAAAGCTTAGGCGCTTCGCGCGGGAGGGGGGAGGAACTGAATTCAGACGAGGATTAAGAGTCGAGAACGGTACAACGAATCGTCTTCTTCTCTAATGATTTAATGAAACGTAAAAGCTTCAGCGCTTCGCGCGGAAGGAGGGGGGAGGGAAAAACTGAATTCAGATGAGGATTAAAAGTCGAGAACGGTACAACGAATCGTCTTCTTTCTCTAATGATTTAATGAAACGTAAAAGCTTAGGCGCTTCGCGCGGGAGGGGGCGGGGGAACTGAATTCAGACGAGGATTAAGAGTCGAGAACGGTACAACGAATCGTCTTCTTTCTCTAATGATTTAATGAAACGTAAAAGCTTCCGCGCTTCGCGCGGGAAGGGGGAAGGAAAAAACTGAATTCAGACGAGGATTAAGAGTTGAGAACGGTACAACGAAATCGTCTTCTTTCTCTAATGATTTAATGAAACGTAAAAGCTTAGGCGCTTCGCGCGGGAGGGGGGAGGAACTGAATTCAGACGAGGATTAAGAGTCGAGAACGGTACAACGAATCGTCTTCTTTCTCTAATGATTTAATGAAACGTAAAAGCTTCAGCGCTTCGCGCGGAAGGAGGGGGGAAGGGAAAAACTGAATTCAGATGAGGATTAAAAGTCGAGAACGGTACAACGAATCGTCTTCTTTCTCTAATGATTTAATGAAACGTAAAAGCTTAGGCGCTTCGCGCGGGAGGGGGCGGGGGAACTGAATTCAGACGAGGATTAAGAGTCGAGAACGGTACAACGAATCGTCTTCTTTCTCTAATGATTTAATGAAACGTAAAAGCTTCAGCGCTTCGCGCGGGAGGAGGGGGGAAGGGAAAAACTGAATTCAGATGAGGATTAAAATTCGAGAACGGTACAACGAATCTTCTTCTTTCTCTAATGATTTAATGAAACGTAAAAGCTTCCGCGCTTCGCGCGGGAAGGGAGGGGGACAGAATTCAGACGAGGATTAAGAGTCGAGAACGGTACAACGAATCGTCTTCTTTCTCTATAATGATTTAATGAAACGTAAAAGCTTCCGTGCTTCGCGCGGGAGGGGGGGGGGGACTGAATTCAGACGAGGATTATTTTCGAGAACGGTACAACGAATCGTCTTCTTTCTCTAATAATTTAATGAAAGTTCAAAGCTTCGGCGCTTTGCGGAGGAGGGAGGGGGAAATCGCCCCTCCCTGCCCCCCCCCCCCCCATTACGCCAATGCTGGTCACCATGACGTACCAATATTTGGCTCGCATAATTTCAAATTTGGCCCCCCCCCCCTAAGAAATCCTGGATCCGCGTCTGTCCTAGGCTTTCCAGAAAGGACTCAGAATTGTCTATTTGGTCATAGATAAATGTTTTTTAAATTTAATTCTCCTTTAAGAGAAAACAAGGAATATGACTTAAATGCGCTTCCTCCCCCAATGAAACATTTGTGTTGATGTTCCTGTGGTAGTACCATTATACATCATTTTCTAAGTGATGGGACTCAAAATAAAGAGTTCGCATCTTCCTGACGAAATACTCAATCTGTATGTTACTAGTTGAAAGTGTGTCGTCTTATTTCGGAGTTCATTATAATAAAACACTACAGTCTGTCAGTATTTCGAAATATGTCCAATTCTTTTACTTTATGGTTGTCAAATTTGGCATGTGCGTGCATGTATGTATGCATGTATAAATTTATGTACATGTGTTTGGGTATGTGTGTGTTTGTTGTTTGTTCGTGTGTGTGTGTGTGTGTGCGTGTGTGTGTGCGTTTGCGTGTGTGCGTGCGTGTGTGTGTGTGCTTTGTGTTTGTGCGTGCGCGATCGCGCGCGCTTGCGTAAATTAGTGTGGGCGTGTGCTCGTGCTAGTATGTGATGGCTATCGCCGATCATCCCCCACTCCTCGGTACAGATTTACGCCCCTGTCATAAAGGATATATGTACACTTCCACCCAAAATTTTCATTTACTAAATTGCTAATAAAATTGACAAACGTGCTATCCGCCGAAGTCATTTCGACCATTATCGTGAACAGCTAAGGACATAAACAATTATTACCGTTGGCGTTTTCAGGTTGAGGCGGCACACACATGAAACTGGAATCGAACTAAAGCACGAAACATCATTCCAGGATTTCGTGAAGATTGGTGTGCTTCTAATTTTCCTCTGACTCTTTCACATTTTGTCTGTAAAATCATCAACAATTCAACACTCACTTCTTTTTTTTTTTTAACAGGATTGTGATGGGCTTGCATCGAGCACCTTTCTAAAAAACATGGCGACCGCACCCACTGGAGCTGAAAACGCGACCGGCAACATTTTAGTACACTACCGTGATAATGACATTTTGATTTCGTTCTGTTACGCTGTGACCATGGCACTGTCCATATGTTTCAACTGTATCGCACTTGTCGTCATCCATCACCAGAAAGAGCTTCAGGACTACATGAAAGTTCTTTACCAAATTCTGGCAACGTCGGACCTTGTTTTAAGCATTAGTTGGAGCATCTGGAGTATCGTATGGTTATCCGCCAAGGAACGTGATGAACAGATTTGTAGAGTCATTAATATGATGTTTCCTTTCCTATATTACACTTCACTTTCATCTGTGATGATCTGTTTGTGTGGAATCAGTTTGAACCTCTATCTTCTGGTGACAAAGCCGATGAAATATCACACGATCCTCACCAGGAAACGATTTCTCTTGTCATTGGCATCCATGTACATTCTGACTTTCGTGGCACAGGGAATCTTTCTACCTATTCCCAATTCTCCATTCCTAAGACGCACAATTGAGAATTGCCTGGGTCGTGAAATCCATTCATGGACGTCCATAGTGTACAAATTCTACACCGTTTTTCCTGTATGTGTAACTCTGATCTTCATCACACTGATTTACATTCGTTTGCTCCTTATCGTGCGTCAGAAGATGAAAGTGGTTCCCAATCATTTAAGGATTATCCGACTTAACAACACCATCAATGAAGTCAATATCGAGAATGGCGGTGGTGATGGTTGTCAAGAACTTGATCAGCCGAAAAATGGGATCGGTGTTAATCCTGATGAAAAACTAAATCGTCCACCACAAGCGCGTTTGAAAGGGTTCATTACGGTCATTCTCGTTACGGGGTCTTTTTACATCGTGTGGATACCGTACATTATTCTCTACGCAAGCCCAAATTTCAATTTCATCCTAGACTGCTTTACAGAAAGCAGCACGTGGGTTCAGCCGATAATATATCTGCTCACCAACTCCGAAGCGAGAAAACTATACTGGAAAATTTTCCGTTTTAATAAATAGTCGAATAGTGTAACTAAACAGCAACTAAACAGCAATTGACATTATGAAAATAGTTAAGATACTATTTTATCAAGTTATTCTTTCTCCTTCAATCTTAACCTTGTTTGTTCTTTTTAAATAAGCATTGTATTTAAAATCTTCTCGTGTATTGCCATACTTTCTTAAAGGTACTATATCTCCCATTTCCAGCCAACATCAAATTCTGTAGAACTTTGCAGGGACCATGAATACGTCAGGTTTGTCCTATTTGTGAAATGTAAACGTATGCAGTGTCCTAATATCCAAATTATTACGATTTGACAACTAATGGTCGTTATTTTTCCACATGAAAGATATTTTCAAGCCCTTTTTTGTAAAGGAAGTTCTCAATTAGTTTTATCTCTCCAAATGCCGTTGGAATTTAACCTTTTCATGTTTGCGGCCTGCAAAAGGGACATAGTACCTTTAACTGATGTAATGAAGTAACTGTAGCCATTTCAAATGTTATATATCAAGATATGACTTCTTTTTTTTTTATTTGTATAAGCGCATAGCGATGGCAACATATAATGCGCTATATAAGCCTGACATTATTATTATTATTATTATTATTATAGTGTCAATATGAAAAATAAAGAACATCATGATGGTGATAAGACGCTTTAATCCCCTTCCACTCCACCCACACACACAAACACCCGTCCGCACCCACATGCGCGCGTACGCACACACACACAAACACACATACGCACATACTTATCTCCGGGATTTCTCTTACCCAAGATTATATATCAGCTAAGTTTTTTCAACAGAGCTACTCAACACACGACACCAATTTGTAGTGGTCCAGTGAATAAGACACCAAGCTATCAAGCATATGGTTTGGTTTTCAATCCATGCCATGTAACGGATGAGCTAAGGAAAGACATTTATGCACAATTGCCACTCTCCATTCGGGTGAAGAAAATAAGTATCCATAGGAGGAAAACTTCTTGCTTGCATGAGCGCCTTATCATCATACCTCAGCTATCTAAAAAGTCGAGTAAAAAAAATGATTGCCATGAGTTTGCAGGACCCTCAGAAAGAACATTTTTAACACTGAGGAGGCTACCCTAGGTAAATAAGAGACAATTTTTAAATTGTTTTATCAGGAAAGGTAACGAATATGTCGATACTTGTTCATGATGAGTCGTCTTCATACCGGCTCATTACCATGTGCTGACTCGCCGGCGCAAATAAGCAAAAAGCGGTTCACAACTGTGTATCTGATAACACACAAATAAATAAATACCTACGGTACCTAATTTCTTCGTTGTGCGCAATTACATTTTGCATCCAGGGTAGCTTTTCATTTAAACGTAAAATTCGGAGTTAAAATCATCCCTACTTCTTTGCTTAATATGCAATATTTCAGAAGTTTGTATAATGACAATGTGTATTGTCATATGACTCATATCGATAACAGAATTGTTTGATTAATTGGTTGTTTACATTTTGGAAAAAAAGTCTGAAAATAAATCATAAATGTATGCACATATTCGTATGAATTATAATTCTAAAACACAAACAAATAAATTGTAAAATATTTTCATCTCTATGAATTTATTTGCGGGAGAAGCACTGCCATTGTAAGGATTTGGTTGGAAATATGACCTCCCAAAACAGCTAGCATGTAACAAATGAACAAAGTTTCAAGCAACATGGACGAATAATTGAAAGCTTATGTAAATTATAAGGAAATTATGATGTTGTTGATGATGAAAATTAGAATAAGGATAGTAGTTAAAAAAATATATACAGAGACGATGCACTATTATGATAAACACTGAAAACATGACTCAGAACTTACCTCGATCATCATTACATTAAGAATTATAGGATTAACAATACTTATAAATTTATTATAAGATAGCAAATTTCTGATAATATCACTTTTTTGTATACTTAAGCTTTAAATAAGCAGAGGGGGAAACAAAGTTCAATCCAATCGGGGAGAGAAATCTGGACCATTTAGTCTCATTGATTCATGTACAATTAAATGTAGTAATTGGTAATAAATAAAGGTAGAGGAATTACGTGTAGGGTCAGAGCGAATTGTGAATTTTATAGCGAAAAGTTTTTGAAATGAAAGCGGGAGCATATTATTTGAATATTCAATCATGGACAGTAAACTTTTTAGTGAATTTGTGTCGCAGACTGTTAGGTTTTTTTTTATTTATAAAATAATGGACTTGTGTGAGAAAAATGTGGTAAACCAGTGGATACGCCTAGGCTTTCTTTTGTAGTTAGTAAATATAGTTGATTTGTTTTTGGTGCCCAACAACAATTTGCAATATGTAATATATCGTAATATCAATAAATTATAAAACTTAACAAGCGTGTAACATGAATATAATTGTTTTCATTTTATTTAGTATAATATTATTCCTAATAAAATTCGAAATCCCTGTAGTCACATGACACATAGGCCTATGTTCACTTCCATTACAATTTTTGTCGATAATGACACCCACAAATTCGTTGTGTATTTTCCTTTCGAGGGGTACATTATCTATAAATACTGTATGTTGTAAAGAAATTCAGTGACATGAGAATTTGCGTGCTTAAAGTGCATGATTCTTTTGATTTTTTGATTTGTTATCAAGGTACAATTGTTTGCATGTAGACCAAATGGACAAATTTGGTAACTCATTACTAAGTGTCTTTACAACGGTGCTTAAGTATGATGTAAACAAATATGCCCGTGTCATCTGCAAATAATATAAATGATAAAAAAGGACGTTGCATTGCTTATATCATTGATATAACATAGAAAAAGGAGAGAACCTAATATTGACCGTTGTAAAAAAAAAAAATCACATTTTAATGAAATGAAATGTTGATAGACACCATTCTATACTACATATTATTGTGTGATAGATACATAGCTTTTCAAACCTTGGCCGTTGCAACTTTGCAAATTCCATGAAAGTGCTCTTCTTTGTTTTAGTAGAATCTTTTGGACATGCTTATCGGATGCTTTTGACAAGTCTATACATACTCATATTACATGTTCTTTATTGGAAATAGCACTTGTGTTTTATGATCATATAATTATACTAAAGCTAGGTCAGTTTAATGTTTTGTTCTTCTGAAACCGTGTTGATTTATCATTAGTAATTTAATTGTATCTAAAAACTTATCCAGTCCTTCGTAAATAATTTGTTGATAGGTTTTCCTTTGGAAGAGCGGAAATGGGCCTCGAAATACTTATTTTGTGACGATTGTTTTGTTTAAGTATTAATTTAAGCTTTACATTGATCAGGAGGTCTATTTAGGCGTTCAGTTTACACTTGTGACGGAACGGTACAAAAACAGTTCACAGCACTGAATCACATTAACACAATTGTATTTAATGTTTATATATCATCGTGAAAAAAGAGTTTGTGTACGTTATTATAAACATACATGCCTGGCCATGCAATGCCATCTCTTTTTTGTCGAAGATAGTATGATATTTATGATAATTTAATATATCCTTGAAGGGGCTGATCTGATTGTTAGTAATTCCATATATTGAATTTGCATAGTTTCAAAATCTTCTTCTTTTTTCTTTTTTTTTATGTGAGACTTTCGCCTATTCTTTGCTGCAGGCATAATCAGACAGTCGGAGACAATGTCGGTCTCATAAATGCCAGCATGTGTATTTTAAATCAGAGTACATATGTATAACAATCAATAGACACATTTTATTTATTTGAAAGGTGTTCAAATGTGGGCGACACATACACTTTGTTTGAAATATGTTTTAACAAATTGTTTAATAATAGTTGTAGAATACAAAACTGCATACAGCCAGAACAAGGCACTGTCATATGCATGTTTATTCAGAATGTAGGCCTACTCTTGAGTTATTGTTTTATACAAAAACGAAAGAGGTAAACAAGTCCGTTTTGTGGTATTTTATGTTCCAGTTCATTAATCAAATATGATGGTTAACAAAATACAGTTACCTGGTTCATTAGAATGTAACCAAATTCTGTTATGCATTTAAAAACTATCAGAGTACAGTTTGCGTAACTCACAGAAACGAACTGTCAAAAAGAAAGGTAGGAATATAGTATCCCTACTTTCTTGTTGCCAATCTAGTGGCAAGAAGAGGATCATCAACGAATGCGATAAAGCATGTACCTTCGGAGATTTGTAACACCGAATAAACCATCTAGATTACTGGAAAGATGAATCTCTAATCTTGGTCTTATTGTGTACGAGACACTACAATACAATACTCTCTCAGGACTTTATTTCTCAATCTGAAGAGTCGTATAGGGATTGTTCAACAACGCTCTGAGAGAGTATGTACCTTATCTAAACAAGAATAAACTCAGTGTTATATTGCTCTGGTCCTGACCTTCTATAGAAAAACTATTTATTCAGATGGTCATATCTCAGCCAATACTTAACATATTCAATTGGTTTCTACATTTGGACATTATTTTTTATGTTCTTTCGGAAAATGAAGAAAAAATTGAGAAATTCTAAAAATAAATGTTTGATGACGTCACACTTCACCATTCTATAGCACAATTTATTGATCTGATGTTGAGATCAGGCGCAGATCCAAAATCTTTTAAAGGGGGCAATATGCAAACATATTACTTGACAAGAAAAATCAAAATCAAAGTGTTATCACGTATTTCGGTGCCCTTGGGGTCGAAATTGTTGGTCTCGTTGGCCTTCTGATATATTTCAGAAGGTTCGCTAGGCCGACATTACGGGTCTCGTGGGGGTGTAGCCGTGTCTGATATTTAATAGCACATTTTCTTTCTCACATGTCAATCTTCAAAATCTGTTTAAAAAGAAAGTTTTTAAAAATAAAAAATTAAATTCCTTTGATTTTTATCAGTGAAGGTCGAATTTCAAGAATATTGATAATAAAAAAATAAGGAATACTTCATACATTCTTTAATTCAATATTAAGATCCAACCAATCCATTTTAAGATCAAGCAGTGACTTCAGTTAATGAAACGGAAGCTGTTCCCAGTCCAATTTAGATTAGATTAAAGGAAAGGCTATATAGTCAACTACATTATTACACGTCTCTTATATCGCAGTGGATTATGATATCAACGCTATCATTGATCCTCATAAAGGATATATGTACACTTGCACTCAAAATTCTCATTTACTAAATTGCTAATCAAATTGACAAACATACTGTCCGAAGTCCTTTCGACCAGTATCGTGAACAGCTAAGGACGTATGCAATTATAACCAATGGCGTTTTCAGGTTGAGGCGGCACAAACACGAAACTGGAATCGAACCGCAGCACGAAATATCGTTCCAGGATTCCGTGTGCTTCTAATTCTCCTCTGACGCTTTCGAATTTTGTCTGTAAATTTATCAACAAGCCAACACTCTTATTTTTTTTTAAAACAAGACTGTGATGGACTTGCATCAAGCAGCTTCCTAAAAACATGGCGACTGCACCAACTGGAGCTGAAAACGCGACCGGCAACATCGTAGTACACCACCGTGATTATGATATTTTGCTTTTGTTCTGTTACGCTGTAACCATGGCACTGTCCATATGTTTCAACTGTATCGCACTAGTCGTCATCCATCACCAGAAAGAGCTTCAGGACTACATGAAAGTTCTTTACCAAATTCAGGGCTGTTAGGGCTATATAGGGGTCGTTTGGTGCAGATTCTTCTAAAAGCACCAAATTTGGCCCAGAGGTAGCTTATACCATACTATTAAGATTTCTGCCGGGCGCCAAGAAGGGCGCCCTCTGTGACCGCCATATTGGGCAAATCCAAAATGGCCGCCATGTGAGTTAAAGGTCAAGCGTAGTTTCAAAAGGAAAAGGGCTAGTATCATAACAATTTATATATTTCTGGGGTTTGGGGGGTCAGAGAATCTGAATATAATGTTCTTTCATCAATTTGAGGTCTCCTTGGGGCTTTCATACTGGTCGTATTGGTCAAATTCAAAATGGCCGCCATCTGAGTTACAGGCCAAGTGTAGTTATGGAAGGAAATGGGCTAGTATGTTAAAGGTTATCTATTTATGGGGTTTTCGGGGTCAGAGAATCTGATTATGATGTTCTTTCATCGATTTGAGGTCTCCTTGGGGCTGCCATACTGGTCATATTGGTCAAATCCAAAATGGCCGCCATCTAATAATTACAAGTCAAGTGTAGTTATGGAAGGAAATGGGCTAGTATGTTAAAAGTTTATCTGTTTATGGGGTTTCCGGGGTCAGAGAATCTGATTATGATGTACTTTCATCGATATGAGGTATCCTTGCTGCTTCCATACTGGTCATATTGGTCAAATCTAAAATGGCCGCCATCTGAGTTACAGGTCAAGTGTAGTTATGGAAGGAAATGGACTAGTATGTTAACAGTTTATCTATTTATGGGGTTTTGGGGGTCAGAGAATCTGATTATAATATTTTTTTATCGATTTTATGTCATCAATCCTGTCCTACATGATAGGCTACAATGAAGTCCAATTCCTGGTTGAAGAAGATGTGGGAAGATGCGACCAAATTCACATTTGAGTCGGTATAAATCTTGGCCTGCGCCCATACTTTTCATCATTATGTTCTACTAGTCATTGCTGTCAATGTTGTTGCTACATCCGCCCTCGCATCTACAGAGCATCGTTTCACTGGGGACCCCGACGTGATCTAAACCCGACCAACCTACTGAGTCGCAGACATCCTTCATCAAAACTGTTTCAATTTTTGTCTCCCTTTTCTTCATATTTCTACTCACGTCTTATCTTTGAACTGTCATCATGCCTACTGACGATTACACCCATTCTTCAACTTCTGAAACTTCTGCTTGCCCTTCATCTGTCTCCAATGTTCAAATCAAACTTCCTCCTTTCTGGCACAATGATCCTACTATTTGGCTTACCCAAGGCACAATTCATAACCCGAGGCATCACCCAACAGAAAACAAAGTTTGTCTACGTCGTCGCCTTCTTGCAGCCGGAATATGCCCAGGAAATTTGGGACTTACTGATATCTCTTCCTCAAGAAAAGACCTACGTTAAACTGAAAGCCGAATCGATACAGAGAAACTCCACCTCTGAGCAAAAACGCCTTCATCGGGTGCCGATTTATGAGGACTCTGATAGATCACAAACCCTCCCAGTTACTTCGCAAGTTAAAAAAGTGCTGGGGTGAACAAGTTGGAGGAGAACATTCTGAAACAGCTATTTCTCCAGAGGCTGCTCACAAAATTATGTTCAGCTCATTTCAGCATCAACTGGGGCCTCGATGAAGACCAAGAACCTCGCTGATTTAGCCCCCCAAAAAATCGTTGTGACAAATTCCCCATCTAACTTTCATCCCATCGGTCTTCTTTCTCGTCTTCTTCTTCTCCTTCTTCACACCCTACTCCTTTCCTGGAAATGCAAATATCACATCAGAAGCAAGACCGTCAAGCGCGAAGCCCCAGTTCACAAGGGGATTGCTATTATCACTTTCGTTTTGTTAGCGAGCCAAGAAATGTACTCCTCCCTGCACTTTCAAATCAACCTCTTCAAACCAGGGATACGACCCAGCCATCGACTAAAAGCGACAAGTTCGACTGTATGGCACCAGCCCAAAAATTTGCCTTTTCTACATTACGGATAGGAAACAGGTATTAGATTTCTCGTAGACCATTGAACTGAGCCTGGTTTAAGCGTTCTTCCTCCATCCATGGACCTACTAGGTCCATGCTTCATCCAAATCCGAGAAACATATGCACCCTTCTTCGAAATTTCCCCTGCAAGCAGTTAATCGCTCAAGTATCACTACTTACGGAGACCTAAGCCCGACTCTCGACGTCGGCCTACGTCGAGCTTCCAGGTGGATTTTCATCATTGCCGACATATCCAATCCTATCTTCGGGGCAGACTTTCTCCCTCACTTTGGTTTTCTGGTAGATGTGCGCAATCTTAAGCTCATCGATTCTACTACTAATCTATCTGTAAGAGGCATCCTTTCTTCTTCTCCTTCTATCAGCCCCATGTTTGTCAAGGCAGACAGTCAAGCTGCTTCCAAATCTCTTCTTTACCAATGTCCAAACCTCACACGCCCAGTCTACAAGGGGGCAAAAATGCTAGAATTAGGCATCGTCCGACCTTTTGGCAGCAGTTCGGCATCCCAACTTGGTGCCCAAGAAAAAAACCGGACACTGGAGACAAAGCGATGACTACCATGGACTAAATAGGAATACAGTGCCCGATAAATGACCTATTCCCCATCTTCAAGATTTCACCTCAGCTCTAGCAGGCGATAGAGTTTTCTCCAAACTCGATGTCATCAGAGCGTACCACCAAATTCGAGTCGATCCAGTAGACGTACATAACAGCCATCACCACACCCTTTGGGTTACTTGAATTTGTGCGCATGCCTTTTGGGCTATAAAATGCCGCACATATATACTTTTCAATGGTTTTTTGATGATCGAGGTAACCCGTGGTCTACAAGTTGTGTACTCCTACATCGACAACCTCCTCGTCGCGAGTAAGACAGGACATATTTAAACATATTCAACACCTCCAACTAGCTACTGTTCTTACGACTCTCGAAATACGTTGTATTCATTAACCCACTCAAGTGTGAATTTGGCGCATTTTCCCTCATCTTCTTCAACCAGGAAATGGACTTCATTGTAGCCTGTCATGTAGGACAGGATTGGTGACATAAAATCGATAAAATAACATCATAATCAGATTATCTGAGCCCGAAAACCCCACAAATACATAAAATGTTATCATTCTAGCCCTTTTCCTTTTGGAACTACTATTGACCTATCACTATCAGACGGCGGCCATTTTGGATTTGACCAATATGACTAGTATGGCAGCCCCAAGGAGACCTCAAATCGATGAAAGAACATCATAATCAGATTCTCTGACACCGGAAACCCCATAAATATATAAACTGTTATCATTCTAGCCCTTTTCCTTTTGGAACTACTATTGACCTTTAACTATCAGATGGCGGCCATTTTGGATTTGACCAATATGACCAGTATGGCAGCCCCGAGGAGATCTCAAATTGATGAAAGAACATCATAATCAGATTCTCTGACCCCGAAAACCCCATAAATATATAACATTTTACCATACTAGCCTATTTCCTTCCATAACTACACTTGACCTGTAACTCAGATGGCGGCCATTTTGGATTTGACCAATATGACCAGTATGAAAGCCCCAAGGAGACCTCAAATCGATGAAATAACATCATAATCAGATTCTCTGACCTCCCAAACCCCATAAATATATACATTTGTATCATATTAGCCCTTTTCCTTTTGGATCAACGCTTGACCTCTAACTCAGATGGCGGCCATTTTGGATTTGCCCAATATGGCGGTCACAGAGGGCGCCCTTCTTGGCGCCCGGCAGAAATCGTAATAGTATGGTATAAGCTACCTCTGGGCCAAATTTGGCGCTTTTAGAAGAATCTGCACCAAAATATCCCTAACAGCCCCGACTTAACGTCGGACCTTGTTTTAAGCATTAGTTGGAGCATCTGGAATATCGTATGGTTATCCGCCAATTAGGAACGTGATGAACAGACTTGTACAGTTATTAGTATGATGTTTCCTTTTGTTTATTCCACTTCGCTTTTATCCGTGATGATCTGTTTGTGCGGCATCAGTTTGAACCTCTATCTTCTGGTGACAAAGCTGCTGAGATACCACACGATTCTTACTAGAACACGATTTCTCTTTTCATTGGTATCCATGTACCTTCTGAGCTTCGTGGTACATGGAATCTATCTACCTTTTCCCAATTCTCCATTCATAAGAGACGACATTGATATTTGCCGTGGTCGTGAAACCTTTTCATGGACGTCCATAGTGGACAAATTCTACACCGTTTTTCCTGTATGTATAACACTGATGTTCACAACACTGGTTTGTGCTCCTCATCGTGCGTCAGAAGATGAAAGCGGTTGCCAATAATTTAAGGATTGTCCGACTTAACAGCACCGTAAAGGAAGTCGGTATCGAGAATGGTGTAGGTAGTGGTTGTCAAGAACTTGATCAACCGCAGAATAGGATCGGTGTAAACCCTGACGAAAAACTTAATCGTCCACCACAAGCGCGGTTAAAAGGGTTTATTACCTTCATTATAATGACGGGGTCTTTCTACATCGTGTGGATACCGTACATAATTCTCCATACAAGCTCAAATTTCAATTACATCCTGGACTTCGTTGCAGCTAGCAGTACGTGGGTTCAGCCGATAATTTATCTGCTCACCAACACCGAAGCCAGAAAAATATGCTGGAAATTTGTCCGTTTTAACAAATAGTGTAATAGTGTAACTAAACAGCAACTAAACAGCAATTGACATTATTTTTTATTTATGAAGATAATACTCTATAACATTATACTTTCACCTTTAATCTTAATATTGTGTGTTCTGTTCAATTAAGTATTGTATTTAGAATCTTCTTGTTTTGCAATATTTTCTTGAGTGATGTAAATAAGTAACTGTAGCTATTGCAGTTGATATATAAGATACAAGTTTGATCTTTTGCTATTTGTTAAGCGAATAGAGATGGCATCATATTATGCTCTTTTTTACAAAACCGAGAATCATCGATATACGTTTTGCCATAATTTAATCATAATTTTGATCGATAAATGACACATATTTGTAATGATTAGATCCTCCACTATCATTTGGTGCAACTCATATGATGCATATTTCACGCATGAGTTATTACAAACAATTTAAAGAGAGGTTACTAAAAAGTAATTTGGCGGGCGGTATCTGAATTTCAAAGAGAAAATCACATTTATAGAAAGTTCATTTTCTGCCCTTTCATATTTCATGTTTATAGAAATACAAAGAAATAAATTTACCCAAAAATATGCTACTTCCTTGTAGGTGCCGTCATATTGAATTCAGGGCCGTAATTATAGTTTGCTGGCCGAATGTTCACGCTGGACTCATCCCGACTGCTTTAAAGATAATATGTCCCTTTGGCAGCCAACGTCAAATTCTGTAGAACTTTGCAGGAATAATGAATATGCCTTGTATTTCCTATCTGTGAAATTTAAACGTTAGCAGTGTCCTAATATTCAAATTATGCAAGAAAACCAGCTGACTTGCTAGACTTCACTGTCAGACACTATTGAGTGACTGACTGGCTTTTTTCTTCTTTGGTAATAACATATATAAAATGAGCTGTAAAGGGTTCATGAGCATTTGTCTACATTAATAACCCACTTCTTGTAATGGCCAAAATTAAACTGGTGTACGGGTACATGCAAACAGTAGCGGTGCCTATAATGGAAGAGCACTTGCTGCCACTCGATGATATCTATAAATTGAGGGTTAAATTGGGCGGACTGGATTCCCTCTATCCCTTCTTACATCAAAATGTGTTTGAGGAGCAACATGATACTATCTGCCTAAAGTGATGAATCAAAATTACTGTGTACACAGTTTTTAACCGAAGGAGACGACAATATTGTTCGTTCAATCGCACACCCTATAGAGAATTCATCAAATCTGACAGTTTTATTCATCAACTTTTTATCTCTTCGTCTCCATCCAGTGCACTAAAGATTGAGAAATGTGGTAAAGGGTCGTTCCATCTTCTTTCCCCTTTCCTTTATAGCACGTTTATCTCTCTCTCTCTCTCTCTCTCTCTACCTCTCTCTCTCTCTCTCTCTGTTTTCTCTTTCTCATTCGTTTTCCCCTTCTATATCGCAAATCGATACGGGGAGGCATGGATTGGGAATGTGATTGACATTTTCTTAGACTACCCATAAAAACAAGTTTCATCAGCAGGAAACTATTATAGTTACTGCTTCCTGCCTACAAAGTGAAGTCAAAATCTAGGTCGCTCACAAAGAATGGAAAGCGAAAGGCCCCTCATTTCTTCAAACACGGGTTGGTAAATTTGTCCCGACGTCAGTAATGATAAGATCAAGCCTTTTTAATTACGTTTTCAGTGTCAAACCTCTTAAACAGATCATTGCCTTGACAGTTTCTCTCCGTCATCAATGTTATAACGTGCTGACGCGAGTGACAAAAGAGGGATTTTTTGTATTATATTTACCACTTTGCGAAGAAAAATGCAGGCGCCATTCAAACTCCAAATTATAATCGTAATGTTTGCTATGTAGAGCCAGAAAGACATCTCCGATCAGAGTCATTCTGAATTTCAAATTTCGATGATCACCTTCGGATACTAACTTGCTGAGTCAGGTTGATGTTTATCCATCAATAGATATATTTCCTACTCTACCAATGTCTTGATTGCTGCTATCTTATCTTTGGTACGACATGTTTACCAGTTTGTCCATCTTAATGTCGGAATCGTAATTGCATTAAGATTTCATTCGCCACCAAATTATGGACCATCAACTGTATTAAACAAGTAAAGCTGATACAACAACTCTCAGTGCATTATGAGACTGTAGCGTTCATGTTCCTTGTGTGTTATATCGCCATTCTCTTGATATCTTGTCTACATACTCTGCAGGATTCCAAATATTTTAACGTCTCAATGCGATTCTCGAGATCAAGTGTAATTGGATTTTAAGAAGCATGACATTTGTAGGTCGATTTTCTTCTGTAAAAATGAAAGGTGACAACTTTGACGCTGGAACAGTTAGCTTTTACTGCATCTCTGGACTTCAAGCCTTTGTGTTCAACTCGGTCATGCTTGGTGTTATCTACCATCAGAAAGAGCTCCAGGATTACATGCGAGTACTGCATCAATGTCTCGGAGCCTGTAATCTTATCTTGGGCATCAACTGGAGTCTCTGGAGCATTTTTTGGTACTCATATAAGACTCAGGAAGTCTGCACAATCATAAGTATGGTTTTCCCACTCATATATCACATTACGTTCTGGTCCATCATGGCATGCCTCTGCGGCATTAGTCTTAATCTCTATCTCCTTGTCACCAAGCCCCTGCGCTATCACACTATTGTAACCCGAAACCGATTCTTCGTCATACTTGCATCCACTTTAGCAGTTATCATTATTACCGGTGGGATATATCTGCCCATTCCTAACTCACCCTTCATAAATCTACTCATACACAATTGCATTCGCACACGAGTTGGAACATGGAAGAATCGGGTGTGGATAGTTCATACGCTATATTCAATTTTCCCCGTTTGTGCAACTATGGTATTTACGACAACGATCTATATTCGATTAATGATTATTGCGCGTCAGAAAAGGAAGGCGGTAGCCAACGTAACGATTTTACATGATTTCCCAGATGTTAATGTGACGGACAATCAGGACAATCATAGGCATGTGCTCTTTCGTTATCTCGATGCGGTAAAGAATAACAGTTTTCGAAAGAAGAGGGTGCTTCCAAAAGGAATCATTACAATTATCCTTCTCTCGTGCTCCTTTTACGTGCTATGGACACCTCGTGTTCTTTCATATGTAACTATAATAAATACACCCATGCTTGATAGAGTGGCATCAAGTAACACATGGGTACAACCCATTTTGTACCTCTTAACTAACGCAGAAGTGAGGAAAATGTGTGTCAAGTATATCCGGCGCAACCCAAGAGATACGACGTTGGTTTGACCGTTAGCAATTTGTACGCGAGCTGTGGTGAAAATAAATACTGAATGATTACTAACTAAGTTTAAAAACATCCATGGAATATTTTTCACTGCAAAGCGTCTGCGAGCAAACAGTAAGAGAGAAACCTTTATTTTTTATCTCAATTCATAAAATCATTACCTTCACAACCCGAGATAATTGCAGATCATAAAGCTTAGTAGTGCCTCCTGAAGCGTTGTCCTCAGTGTGCCTATAGCACTTCTTTCCTTTGGGGAAAATATAAAGCCGCTCCAAATCAGATCTTCACGACACAGAGACTATTCAATTTCTTTTTTTTTAAGGATTTCATGAGAGCAGAGGGATGGAGACTAAATCGCAACTCTTTTCCTGTAATCGAGGAATATTCTTCTTCGGGGTTGAGCCCTTGACTAAATTGCCAAGTCAAGACACGTAATGACACGCAGTAGACAATGTGTATAAAATCGGCTTCGGTCCGATAACAATAATCTATAACAGATGCCTCTGTGTCTCTTGCTAATCTTGCAAACTAGTGGGAAAATGTTGTTAGAATGCCAGGAAAATATGAAGCTGATTTATCTTTGCTTCGATCCAACTTTTTAAATCGATAACTAAACCAACGATTTTGGAAAAGCGGCAAATAGCCATTTTGACGTATCCTTTTTTATAAGTAAACACACAGCAAATAGTAAGAACAGTTAAATTCGTTATGCGAGTATCGATTTTATAATAATATTTAAATATATATATGCAATTTTCAACGAAATTCTATGATTTTGCTTTCATCATTGATAGATTTTTTATAGTTTGCCTTAAATTATTATTTCGTATAAAATTATGTATGTACATTAGAACTCAGCAATGAATTTGTCTATAATTTCAATATCTAATCCTTTTTTGGGGGGTCTAGGACAACAGTATTAATGTGGAAATCAGTTTTGTAACTACAATTATTACATTTGAAAATGCAACTAACTTTAAAAAGTATAAATTACCTTCATGTCCATTGGTAAGATACTTATCTACATTTGCCGCTCTCCACCGAGGTGTAGTAAATGGGCACATGGAATGAATTTATTCCTCTAAAGCTTGAAGCGCCGGAGAGCAGAGGGGCTATGAGCCAGGGTAATAATTCTACTTTTAGGTGCCTTGAACATCCTCTGGCCAGGGATGGATACGTGCATCATAAATGTATTAGCTATCATTAACACTACAAAGTCCATTGTCCGTTTGCCCTTGTATATACATGCTTCGTCAATATCTGCTACAAACAATACAATCTCAAGAGAATAAACTGTTTCTGTATGAATATAGAAATATTAGAATAAGGGGGATGTAATCAGTGATACGACTTACTCATGCCGTCATGCGGATGTTGTTTTGTTTGCGTGGGCGTGTATATGACTGTGAAGGTGTTTGTGTGCGTGTGTGTATGTGTGCGTGTGTGTGTAATGTGTTATTGTATTGAAATATGTAAATTATTGTATTTTCGTTTTACTATAATTACTGAATTTTATTATTATCATAATGAAATGTTATTATGTAATACTGTATTAAGAATCAGTGCTTAAACTGTATTTAATTATTTTTGTTTCTGTAACTCAATTCATACTTTCACTCCTCAACGCTTATTGATAATATTTTTTCTAATGCATTTACTAAAAAAATAACTGGAGGATTATTATGCTCAGAAGTTTCTGACCATTTACCTATTTTTGTAATATGTGAACATGAAATTTCCCAATTGAAACCACTTAATAATATTATGTATCGAAAAGAAACCCCTCATAATATTGAATTATTAAAGCAGAATTTAGCTGTAGAGGAATGGGTGGACGTACATAATGTAAACGATGTAAATTTTGCCTATGAAAATTTTAATAATAAATTACAAACTTATTATGATAGTAATATTCCTTTAGCGAAAGTTAAACGTAAAATTAATAAACCACATAACCCTTGGATAACGAAAGGTATACTAAATTCAATACAAACTAGAAATCGCATGTATAAAACATATATACGTAACAAAACTGATGTAAATTTAACAACTTATACAAAATACCGTAATAAATTAACAAAATTAATTCGAATATCCCGGAAGCTACACTTTTCAAATAAATTAAAGAGGGCTAGTTGTAACACATATGCTACTTGGAAAGTTATTAAAGAAATTATGGGGAAAAAATAGATCCTTTACCAAAAGATGAGCTCACCTTAAATAATGTTATAATTGAGGATTCTAGTAATTATGCTAATTATTTTAATTCATTTTTCACTAATATTGGGCCCCAACTTGCAAGTAAAATTGAAAGTCCTCCTAACATTCACTATACTGACTTTTTATCAGATCGAATCCAACGATCACTTTTTTTAAGTCCAACAAACCCTAATGAAATTATTACCGTTACTAAAGCATTAAGCATGTCCAAAGCTCAAGGTTGTGATAGAATTAGTACATCACTTAGAAAAAAAAAAATGTTATTGCTAGTCCACTAACCCATATTATTAATCAGTCTTTATTGCAAGGTGTTTTTCCAGATTTACTTAAGATAGCGAAGGTAATTCCGATCTTTAAAAAAGATGATGCGCATGAAATTAGTAATTATCGTCCAATATCTATTCTTCCTAGTATATCTACAGTTTTAGAGAAAATTGTGTATAATAGGTTAATCAATTTTTTAAATACTCACCAAATATTAAATCTAAATCAATATGGTTTTAGGAAAACTCACTCCACTGACTTGGCCCTAGTACAAATTTATGATAAGATTACTAATGCCATAGCAAATAAAGAACACGTAATTGGTATTTTTTTAGATCTCAGTAAAGCGTTTGATACGCTCGATCATAATATTTTACTCCAAAAACTCTCTTTTTATGGTATTCGGGGCCAAGTCCTCTCATATCTTAAGGATTATTTAACAAATAGAAAACAATATGTTAATTTTAACTGTCTTAATTCCGTTAATTGTGGCGTTCCCCAAGGCTCCATTTTAGGCCCACTTTTATTTCTTTTATACATAAATGATTTATCCAACACATCTTCTTTATTGTCATTTATTCTTTTTGCAGATGACACAAATATGTTTTGCTCTCATAAGAAATTAGAATCATTAGTGAATATTTTAAATTGTGAATTACGCAAAGTTTCGAACTGGTTTAAATGTAATAAGCTCTCATTAAACATAAGAAAAACACATTTTATGCACTTTAAACACTATAATTCTCATTTGACTAATTTCCGTATTAATATTAAAATTGATAATACGGCAATCGAACAAAAAAAGACATTAAAGTTTTTAGGAGTTTTTATTGACGACAATTTAACATGGAATGAACACTTACACTATGTATCTATGTGTATATCCAGAAGTGTTGGAATCATAAATAAGCTAAAATTTCTTTTGCCCCATACTACGTTATTTTTATTGTATAACACACTAGTACTTCCATATATAACATATTGTAATATTGTTTGGGCAAATTGTGGTGTAACCAAACTTAATTCAATTCTTTTATTACAAAAAAGGGCATTGCGTATTTGTACTGGATCTCTTTTTTTTAGCCCATACAGACCCATTATTTCTTAAGTTAAAAACCTTAAAAGTCACTGACCTATACTCTCCAAGTTGCAATTTTTATGTTCAAATACATAAATAAGCAACTGCCACCTTCATTCGATAATTTTTTTGTTCATAATAATACAATTCATTCTTATCCAACTCGTATTTCTGAGAATTTTCATTTAACTAACCCCAGATTGTTGATTACACGTAAATCAATCAGACACCATGGCCCTGATTTATGGAACAATTTATCTAAAATAATTAAATCATGCTCGACCCTTTATTCTTTTAAAGTGACACTAAAACATCACATTATATCCTCATACACAATCGTTCCTCATTAAACTTCGTCTCTTAATTCGAATATATTCTTAATTCATTAATTCTTAAAATACACTAGTATTGTATTATACATTACGTACCAGAACCCCATTCGCACTTGCACATGCATTTTCACTGCACCCACTTGATCATTTTCGCGTGTACAATTATATAATTTAAGAGTTTGCCGCTATTCTCTCGAGGCCGCCATCGATTTCAAGCTTACCGCTCATGATGGCGGTCTCCTGTGTTTTCTGTAATTTATCTTTTGTTTTCATTGAAATTATATTTATGTTTGTATGCATCTTATTCAATGTACTTAAAAATGTATAATTATGTAAAATGAAGACATATTTGTTACTTTATGTATATGATTATGTTTCAATTTGAAAATGCAGAAATAAAAACAAACAAACAAACAAATCAATTTATACTATTCGGCATGTGCACTTCAGACTATAAAGTGTTGGACTACATTACATTAAATCAGGATACCACCTTCTATTCGTAGGTCTCCTTTAGTCTCCGTTTACGCACTCTTTAGTTTGGATAAATATTAATAGGCTACCTTTAGAGAAACAGCTAAGTTTTTTTCTTTCTTTCTTCTTCTTCTTCTTCTTCTTCTTCTTCTTCTTCCTTTCCTTTATTCGTAAAATTCTTTTTTTCTCTATTTCTCCTCCTCCTTCATTTTCTTCCCCTTTTTAATCTTCTTCTAGCCTCTTCCTTTCTTAGTAAAATTCTTCTTTTCTCTTTTTCTTTTTCTTTTTCTTCTTCTTTTTCCTCTCCTTCTTGATCTTCTTCTAGCTTCTTTTCAGCCTTCTTAATCTTCTTCTTATTTGTCTACTTCTTCTTCTCCTCCTCCCCTTCTCTTTATTTTCAGGTATATCTGAGTAAATAGAGCAAAATTCAATGTTAATCTGAGTCGATGCTCCAACTTAAATACTATGCATCCTACATTGCACGTGAGATCTCGTTTAGTCAGTATAGGATTTCGTATGACACATCAATCAAACCAATTAGAGACATACAAAGGCGCAGATTTATAATTAAAAAAAAAGGATTATCGGAAAGAGAAGAATTATTTGAAGGAACATCTGACATTGTATTAAACCCGCATACACACAAGCCATAAATGATAGGCCTACATGTATATCCCCCAAGTAAAGACTCTGTATGCCACTACACGAACCCCCCCCCCCCTCCCACCCCCCCCCCCCCCCTGTATACGCCACTGGCACTGCGTGACTAGAGAGTCGGAACAACAATAAATAAATTTATATATGAATAAATCTATTAAAAAATATATAAAATAATCTCTGTCATTTACGTTTGGGACACAAATGATTATAGTGTCACTAACAAGTAACAACATTAACTCTTATGATGTTCTGATTATCCACGCATGATTGTGAAATCTGGAAGAAAGAACACAAAATATGTAGACGGATGTCAGAAAGGGCCGACAATCATGATAAGAAGGTTAGAAAAGAACTCTCAACTACGATGAAATCTCGAGATGGCATCCCACCCCCTCACGGACTTTTGTTTGATCACAAAAAGAAAAAAAGTTATAGACCTCATTAACCTGATTGTTAACAGGGGGCCAGGTACTCCCTTCCCTGGCCAACAAAAAAATTGTTTCTTTTTTGCTCAGAGGGGGGAGGGGGGTTGAGTAAAAAAAAAAAAAAATAGAGTTCCATACCCCCCCCCCCCCCCCCCCTTGAGCCAAAATATATACATATTAGTGCTCATCAGGCGCGGATCCAGGATTTTTTAGGGGGGCCCAAATTTGAAATTATGCGAACCAAATATTGGTACGTAATGGCGACCAACAGTGACGTAATGCGGGGGGGGGGGGGGGGGGGTCGGTGCAGGGAGGGGCGAGTTTCCCCCTCCCTCCTCCGCGAACGCGGAAGTTTTGACGTTTCATTAAATTATTAGAGAAGGAAGACGATTCGTTGTACCCTTCTCAAAAAAATTCTCGTCTGAATTTAGTTTTTCCCCTCCCGCGCGAAGCCTGGAAAATTTTACGATTTATTACATTATTACGATTCTTTGGAGAGTTCTCGATTCTTAATCCTCGTCTGAATTCAGGTTCCCCCCTCCCGCGCTTCGCGCGGAAGTTTTTTAAGTTTCCTTTAATCATTAGAGAAAGAAGACGATTCGTTGTACCGTTTTCGACACTAATCCTCGTCTGAAATCAGTTTTCCAGCTTCCGCGCGAAGCGTGGAAGCTTTTACGATTCATTAAATCATTAGAGAAAGAAGACGATTCGTTATACCGTTCTCGAAAATATTCCTCGTCGGAATTTAGTTCCCCCTACATCCCGCGCGAAGCGCGGAAGGTAACATTAAAGATTCGTATTACCGTTCTCGCCTCTGAATCCTCGTCTGAATTCAGGTTCCCCCCCCCCCCCCTCTCGCGCGAAGCGCGGAAGCTTTCGCGTTTCATTAAATCATTAGAGAAAGAACACGATTCGTTGTACTGTTCTCGACTCTTAATCCTCGTCTGAAATTAGTCCCCCCCTTCCCCTACCGCGCGAAGCGCGGAAGCTTTTACGTTTCATTAAATCATTCGAAAGAAGACGATTCGTTGTACAGTTCTCGACTCTTAATCCTTGTCCGAATTCAGGTCCCCCCCCCCCCCCCCACCCTTCCCGCGCGAAGCGCGGAAGCTTTTAAGTTTCATAATGTTATGAAAGAAAGAAGACGATTGGCTGTACAGTTCTCGACTCTTAATCCTCGTCTGAATTCAGGTTCCCCCCTGCCGCGCGAAGCGCGGAAGTTTTTAATTTTCATTTAATCATTAGAGAAAGAAGACGATTTGTTGTATCGTTCTCGAAAATAATCCTCGTCGGAATTTAGTTTCCCCTCCAATCCGCGCGAAGCGCGGAAGCTTTAACGTTACATTAAATCATTAAAGATTCGTATTACCGTTCTCGCCTCTGAATCCTCGTCTGAATTCAGGTTCCCCACTCCCGCGCTTAGCGCGGAAGCTTTGACGTTTCACAAGATCATGAGAGAAAGAGTCGATTCGCTGTACCGTTCTCGATTCTTAATCCTTGTCTGAATTCAGTTCGCCCCCCCTCCCCTCCTGAGCGAAGCTTTGACGTTTCTTTAAATTATTAGAG